>JASSUY010033660.1:0-34930 GCA_032466535.1 Forpus xanthops
GGGAGGGACTTGTGGAACTCAATAAAAACCAAGAGCATGTGTTAAGAGGTGTGCGTGTTGGTGGAGAGGAGACTCCCAGTGCACCCAGCGCTGTTTGCGTATCTCTATTCAATAAAATTAAGAAAACTGCAAAGTGAGTCATTTATCACACTCCCACCAGAACTCATATCATCCACAGCTCCTGTCCTGACTATAGGACGCAGCACCACAAACTGCAAATGCACATGAATAACCACTTTCCTATTCCACGCTCCATCCCTGACCAGAGGACAGGCAGACTGATAAGCTTGATAATGAAACACTGCCATTACTTTTTAACCATACCTTTCCAATCTCACATTTTTGTGTCTAAAACTTGGATATCAAATTAAATAAATAATACATTTGCAAGTACTTTAAAAATACTAACATTTTCAGGTATTTTACGCATTGGTTGGTTATTTTGCCACTGCTAAGTACTTGAACATGCATTCTTGAACAATTAAAACTGTGTTAGGAACATATACACAAAAGTACTCTCCATATAAAAAGTATTTTTGTATTTTCTTTAATTTCATAGACAAAAAATACACCTTACAAAGAAAGTTTTAATTTTAATTCTATAATTTTAGTGTGGGTGAAGGGGCAGAAATAGTTAATGAAATGGATCCAGGTGTTATCACCCTGGTCCTGCTTGAGCCAGGGAACAGGGAAGAAAACACCAGGTGTTAATGGCCTGGTCAGGCCTCAGCCTTAGGAACTGTAAAGATAACAATGAAGGGTAATGATCGTTAGCAAAACAAAGCGGACAGCAAGATAAAACAGGATGTGCATCTCAAAGACAGACCAAACAATGTGAATATTTGTAACCCTTACTAGTTTTGCTGAATCGGGATGATAAAGTATGAGAGTGGAAAGTTACAGCTTAGCACTTAGTAGACTATAAAAGGGTCGCAGACGCAAAATGAACGATTTTGTTTGTAACCACAAACGGGGTCCATGCCTTACGTCTCCACATTTTAGGGCACTGAGAAAATACTTATTATAATCTTATTATTAAATACACCAAGACTATCTCACATATTATTTTACTTAATAAAAAAATACCCATTAATCTTTATTGTTTGGGTTTGGTTATGTTTTTTTTTGCCATTTGGAAAACAAATAATACACTGTTCTTTCCACAGGATTAGCACATTCTCTCTGAAAGGTAATACATTAAAAGGGAACGAATTTTTCTAACTCTTATTACATTAATTCATGCAGGACAACATTAGCTGCATACAGAGCATGACTTCAGCTGGAATAGCTACCTGCTCATATTCAGGTTCACTGTTATGTTTCTTTCTAAAGTACAGTGAAAAGTTTAGACACTGACGATTGTTTTTATACTAGCAAAAATCAGTTTGCTTGTGTTCTCAAAGCACCACAAAATTTACACTACCTCCTTTATCTCTACTTACCACCATTATCTTCCCTTGTCATCCTCTCTTGCTTTGTTTTTCCCCTTGGTACATGCTGTATCTACTTGTGCAATAGATCTTTAAATAAAAGTTAATTTGCTGTTTTGTCTCAAAGCCTAGCAAAAAGAAAACAAAGCATATATATGAAAATAATTTATAAAATAAGATTCTATTGTTTTTACATTAGCATACTAAAAATATGCATTTGCTACGTAATTTCCCTGAGTACTGTTATTTTTCTATAATTTGACAATACCTTTTTAAAGTAATATTTTCACTTTCTGTATAAGCTTAGCATTTATGTAACAGTATCACCTAACACACAGTATCAGATCTGCTATGTATTCCATAAATTGAAAGTACACAAATATATCTTCCAGTTTATTGTTCCATTTACGTGTTTTTATTGAGAACCTGGAATAATCAAAGGACTTACTGACTAAATCTGTCTTTCTTCTCCACCTATGTAGGCTGTGTTTTGCCATTCATAAGCTGAAACTGATACGATTACACTTGACTATTATTTGAAAAAAAAAATATTAAAAAGTCACTATAGACACAACTAAGTAAGAAAAAACATGGGTGTTGTCCCTGAATAATTCTTACATACTGCTGGCATTTATGCCCATTATGCACTGTGTATCACTCACTATTTCCTAAAGACTTCTGTATTTCCCCATTTATTAAGTGTCATATTACCTAGCTCCTATATTGATGATAAATATGTGTCGTTATAGACACTTTTCTTTCACAGTGACTTTCATTGTCTTTCAGGTGTTTATTTATGAAAATCATAACATTTATAAACACCTGTCAGTTGCAACAATTTACTAGGGAAGAAACAGATTGTCAAAGACCTTATATCACTTATATTTCAACTTCAAACAAGACTTTGTGTTAAGAGGTGTAGCAAAAGATTACCTTGTCATTGTAGGGAAAAGACAGGTCTTGCAAAGGCAGTACTAAACAAGTACACTTCACTACTTCTGTTTCCCAGCAGAATTGCACATTCCTTCCCTAGTGGTTTAAAGCAATAATAAAAAATAAAAATGATACGGCATTATGTTAAATTTGTCTGCAGATCATATAGTTACCTCCAACTTTACATGCATAGATTCTCCATGAGAAGAAATGATAGCCACTATTTGCAGGACAGCATGTTTATAAAAATAAGCAAGCACTCTGGGCAGAACATTCCCCCAAACACAACAGGAATACTCTGACATATACATGTTGCTACACAAAAGGAATAAAAGTTGCCTCTAGAGAGCAGTTTTAAAGAATTATCTGCATTTGGCTATATTTCTAATATTACTACAGTGAGTTACCACTGTCAGTTACCCATGAGAGAAAACCATGGGGGTAGACAGGATTCTTTTCAACAACCCCAGAAAATGGAAGCAGCGACCCAAGACAAAGGACATCCTTTCATCTGAGGCCCAGCAGAAGCTCCCCAAGAGTTCCAATTTTTATGGAAAAGCCCCAGGTACACTACTAACTACGCCTACTGTTTCCTGCCGTTGTTGGAAAACTCACCCAGTTTTGGCGGGCAGCACTACACAGCGGTGTAAGCACCAGAACAAGCACACGGCGGGAGCGCACCAGAGCAGGCCTCTCTGAGGGAGAAGCCTCCGCACCGGAGCACGGCCAGCGGGGCACCGACGAGCTCTGATGCTCACAACGGACCCTACCGGGACTGAGGAAGGCGAGAGCCGGGGGGAACGTTGTACCACGGGAGCCATGGCAACAAGCACGGCCCATCCCGGGCCCGCCCCGACCCTTTCCTCTCAGTCCCACCCGGCGGAAGCGAGGCGTCAGCTCACGGCAGGTCTGCGCATGCGTCTTCCGCCCGCGCAGGCGCAGCGGGGCCGAGGAGAAGTGACGCGGCAGCGCACGGGGTCGGCCATGGTGTACATCTCTAACGGTGAGCGGCGGTGGGGTGTTCGGGTCTGCTCTCGCAGGGTGTTGTCAGCGCGCACCGCCGCTGCTGGGGAGAGCCCAGCATCTTCCTCGCTGCCGCATCAGCCCTTCTGCAGCCTGTGTTCGAGCCGTACATGCTCCCGAACAGCCTTTAAGGGCTCGTAGATGTGTTCTGTAAACCCCGAAAACGTAAATGGGAAGAACTCCAACTGCAGACAGGGAAGCAGAGGCCGTACGAGTAGGTTCACCCGTAGGCCCGTAGGCAGTATTGGGTGGTGGCGGCGATCCGGTTATTTCAGGTACTTGGGCGACACCCGCCAGGGAACTAAACCTCCCGCCGCTGCCAGCGAAGGACGCGTTCTCCATCTCTAGCCCCGTGTCAGCTCCAGAATGGATAGGTTGCGGTGTAAAACGCAGTCACACACTCATCCCTGGCTCATATGTGCTTTGATGTGTTGCAGGACAAGTTTTAGATAACCGGAGCCGGGCTCCTTGGCGACTGTCATCTATAACAGATTTCTTCTGGTCTATAGCAGATTTTGTGGTTCTGTTGTAAGTAGCAATTAATCCTTTTGGTGAGATTTGTTTCAAATGTGTCCTATGTAGAAGCTACTTAGTGCTGTACTACTTACTGCAGCACTAAAACCGTCAGATTTACACTTCAGCGTTCTGTATTGACTGTCCCCAAAGCACATGCTTTACTCTGTGTCTTTAGTTATTACACCCTAGAGTATATTTAACAAAAAGTGATGCTAGCTTACTGGCACTCCAGATGAGTTGTCTGACATTTCTTCCATTTTAATAGTGCAAAAAATCAAAAGCATATGGTTTTGTTAAACAGTTTCTAATAGGTGGTCAAATAATTAAGATATTATTTGAAGATTTTCTACCACTGACAATAGATTTTGGCTATGTAAAAGTAATGACACATCAGTAATAACAAATTTGTGACCCTGGATCAAAGTTAATCTAAAAGTTCTTTTGATATATACAACTTCTTTATTTTCATTACAGGTTTATACTTTGTTCAGGTTTATGCATGTCTTGCATAGTTATTGCATGCTTGCCAGAAAAGTCAATTTTCTAGTTTAAGCTCGAGTGTCATTTAGGAAAAATTGCCAACAGTTATTAGACAGTGATGATCTTGAGAAGATAACACTGTTCACTCCTGAACACTACTTACTGTTTTTCAGGCCATTTCTTATATCACAGCCAAAAAATTCAGAAACTATACCCAGCAATCAGTTCACCCAACACCTGTTTTTATTTTTCAGTTTCCAGAGCATTATTCATCCAGATTTGAGAAGAAGAGGCTACACATCATCCTCCTATTCAGGAAACAATGACGGCAGAGGGTATGCTTTCATGTCCACACTAGTTCTGTTTTTTTTCCAATTTATCTTAGCAAAGTGACACGTATTCAGATAACAGTTGTCATTGAATTGGATCATGTAAGACTAAAGTGTTATTTATCTGCAGTATTTTGTCTGAAACTCACTGATAACAATGCATAGCTTTGGGTAGCTGTAGTAACATTATAGTCTAACTCACACTGAAACTTTTTCAAACCTGCCTAATAGACAATATGCATCTTTGTTGACTTTTTTTTTGTTACACTTGCTTATATTCAGCATTTGATTTACATTAAAATAATCATGTACTGGATTACCTACAGATAAAAGCAAAACAGAGGAATAGAATTTCTATAAACACTATAGGTATGGTGTTTCTTAATGGCTTGTCTACCTTTTTTTTTTTAAGACTCTGTAAAAGCCTCAGGTAGCCACAGCTATTTCTTCTGAGACAAAAGTAATTCCAATAGTTTGCATATGAGAATTTTCCTGAGGGGTTGGGATTTATATTTGCAGCTTTTCACATGAAACCTAAACAACTCTTCCAGAATTCAGATTTTCTAGTTACCATCATTTAGAGACAATGTTATTCTATTCCTAGTTTAACAATTCAATGCCGATTAAATAGCTGTCCTTCTTGCTTTCTTTTCAGGCCTCCAGCACTTCCTCGCCGTAGGATGGGTCAAATAAATCACTGGGGTGGAGGACCCAGTCCACCACCAATGGCTGGAGGTGGATGAGGAAGGTAACTCCAAATCTGCTGTATTCTGCTTTGAACTTTGTTTTCTGGTTTGTTTGTTTTTTTAAATAACAATGGTAATTGAAAATTAAGGTAGAATGGAGTCCTCCATTTGTTCTCCTTTTGCAAAAGTTCCCAAACTGGGAAGAGAATCAAAATGGTTAGGTACTTTGAGTAAGGGGGGTGAGGAGAGAAGGGGGAGTAAAAGGTTTTGGCTCAGAACAGTGAGCTTCTACTTTTAATTGCAGAGAAATGGATATACAAAGTACAGCAAAAATATTTGAACACCTGTAAAAAATATTTGAAACTTTAAACTTACAGCCAACAAAATGACAAGTCCTGTCCACAACAATAGTGACTGAAACCTTGTTTGCATTTCTAATAGTTATGACACATGAGGATTTTTGGATAAACTAGATACTTCTCAATAGGAAAGGAAGAAATTAATGAAGTTGTTAAAGGACTATTAGTAGAAATCTTTTTTTCTGTTACTGTGATATAGCTATGCAAATCTTCAATTCTAGTAAAGCATAAAAATCAGAATTGCTTAAAATGAGGAGGGGGGCAAGAAAAAAAAAAAGTAAAAAGCCCTGGTTTTTGTATTTCTTATAACTGCATGAACTCTTGATTGTGGTTTATCAGTTAGTTTGGCTGGTAGGTATTTCATCTAATACTGGATGCATGTATAGTATAATTTAATTTACTTTAAGACTTCTGTAAACAATCCTTCTGTTTCCTAAACCACTCCCCATTGTTACCATAACAAAAGTTACAATAAAAAAAAAGAAAAAAGCTAATGCATGCAGGTGGTTAATAACCGTAAATCCTGCAGGGAAAAGTTCATGTTCCAAAAAGCACATTTTTTATCTTTTCATTTCAATGTTTGGGTTTTTTTCTTTCTGACCAGACATAAGGCCAGCAAAGGCTGCCGGAATTGTTTTTAGGTAGTATCAGCACTGTGTAACCTGCTCAGGAATAGAAACTTGCAAGACTTTAGCATGTCTCATTTAGCTAAATTACTTTATTTAAAATATATTATTTACATAGTTTTATCTCATAAATAAAGGCCTTTAAAGGTACTTGATTACTTTGTTTTTTAGGTAAACGCCTGCTGAAGAGGCAAACAAAAGCATATACATTTGCAAGATGGACGGGAAGAAGAGTTCAGCAGTGGACCAAATGAGTTTGAATGTTGTGAATGTGTATGTCTAACTGGGAACTGTTCTGTGATATAAGCAGATTAATGAAGTTGCACTGGGAACTCCTTCAAGGATCCGGTGTAACTGAACCACAGTTTCATTAAATACCTGTTTACTGTCTGAAGTCTTTGTATAGTTTCTGAGTATTTCACTGTAGCTGCAAAGTAATAAATTATTTGGCTTGTCACATCATTCCTAGAAAAATGTCTGAAGTACAGAAAACCCTTTTCCAATGAGGAAGAACATACTTATTATTGCTACAGAAGGTCCCTAAAGAGTCAAAGAAGTGCTTCCCAATAGGTGTTGTATTTACTCTTATTTTTTGTCAGTACTAACATTCTGTATTTTTATGGTATTGATGATAGCTTAAAACCACTTTTAAAATGCAACTTACAAATTACTTTTACAATCCATAAGTTTCACAAACTCACTTCCTTAACAGCCATAATGGGTTTTACAGCATACCTGGTTCATAAGCACCTCTTGAAGCAGCTTCCTTCTCCATTATAAAGTCCTCTCCGTAAAAGCCCAAGACTTTTCTCAATTAAATAAGGCTTTGCTTTTATTACATGAAGAAAACTCAAGTACCAGTAAGCTCAAATGACAAGTGCTAACACAGAAGAGTTTCTTTTAAGCCCTAATTACCTTTTAAGTAATTTGCTCCATTTCAGGATGAGAGTTTTTACTGCTGGTTTTGGGGCTCAGGGTGGGTTGTTTTGGTTTTTTTTTTTGTTTAGCCTGTGAGAGCTGCATCTATTGGAAAAAAGATTGGCTACCAGGAATCCAGATTATCTTCTACAAAGGCACCACTGCATTTTTTTCTAGTTACACTTCTCTAACAATCTCTTTAGTAACATCCAACAATGTCTCTTGGTTAGCATACACATCTGCTAATTAGGTGGCTTTCGTGAAATCACTGTGCCCGTGCCTTCTGCTGCTTTTACAGGTAGCCAGCACAGTCATTATCTTTTAAAACTGCCTTCATTCCAACAGATGCGTTTTCCTCAACGCCACCCAGACGCCACATCTTCATGGAAGAACTTCCCACACACATAGCTTGTGCCCAGGTAGTCACCGTTAGTTGCTCATACGCGCATCACATCTACCGCTGTACTAAGATGTTTTTATTGATGCCGTATCTTTAGGCAGCTGGCAGGCCGCGCTCTCCCTGCTCCTCCCCACCCGCAGGAGCAGCCCAGCTAACAGCTTTGGCCGCTGCCTGCTCAGAACTCCTACGGCGGTATCCCTCGGGCACCGCCGCCCGTGCCCTCACAGCCGAGCTCCACCACTGAACCCCGCCGCACTCTGCGCCCCGCGGCTGACGGCTCCCGAGAGCCGCTCCGAGGCTGCTGCCGGAAGGGCGGTGCCAGGCTAGCGCCGGGCCGCTTCCGCCGCGCGAGCGCAGGCCTGACCGTGCTGCTCGACCTGCGGAGAAGCGGCTTCCGCCCGGCGGCGACTATGACCCAGGCGGAGAAGGGCCAGGCGGAGAAAGGCGAGGCGGAGAACGGGAAGGACAAGGAGCGGGACCGGGAGCGCGAGCAGCGCGGCGTCAAGCGGCCCATCGTCCCCGCCGCCGTGCCCGAGTCCCTGCAGGAGGTGAGGCCTGGCTGCAGAGCGGCGGCTCCTCGGAGTGGCGCTCCCTTCCGGCAGGCCGGGTGGCTGCCCGGGGCGGGCCGAGCCGGGCCCAGGCTCGGGCTCGGCCTTTTAAAGGGCTGGGTGCTGGGTGGTGCCGACACCGGCTCACTCCTCTCCCGCATTAATGTGATTCCAGCAAATACAGAGCAACTTCATCGTGGTGATACACCCCGGCTCCACCACCCTGCGGCTCGGGAGGGCCACGGATACACTGCCCGTGGGCATTCCCCATGTTATCGCGCGGCGGCACAAGCAGCAGGGACAGGCGGCCTACCGGGACAGCTGGCTCCTGAGAGACGGGCTCAATGTAAGCCGCCGCACACCGGTGACAGCGTACTTCGAGCTTGCGAAAACGTATATTTTAATGCCCTGTTTCCGTTGCATCTTCTGTTGTGCAGCGTGTGTCTTCCTCTTGTGCATTATGTACTTCCAGAGAAGACGAGTTTGTCTCAAGACAATTTTTTTTTCTCTTAATATGCAGTAGATACCACTTTACTGAAGCTGTTGAATCCTAAAATGGTTTACATTGGAAAGGACCTTAAAGATAATTTAATTTCAAGCCCCTGCTGTGGGCAGGGACACCTTCCATAGACTTGCACCGGCCTATTCATTTTATTTGATTTGTTCACAATGAACTAAATCTAATAAATTGATAGGTTGAGTACTCATCGATTTCTTTGCTCCGTGGTCACACACAGTGTTTCTGTTCATAGAATGCTAACTATAGAACTAGAATTGGACATCTCTTGTTTTGAATGTGCTGGTGACAACTCTGTTTGTAACTAGGATAACGTAGCAAGTCATCTTAGTCCAACCTGCTCAGAAAATACATGTGGTGATCTTACTCATAATTTGAATTTGTAAAAAGAATTAAATTAATGTCTCTGATATTAAACCTCCCCTTAAAATAGTTGGGATCTATTTAAACATTTTATTCTCTTACTTAATATTGCTATAGTTAAATAGATACTGTCCTGAGTTTGATATTCTGGAGATAAAGTTCAGCAGCCATTAAAATCAGTTAAAAGATTCAAAGTGACTTACAAAAATAGGTGTTGGGAACTCTAGTATGAAAGAGTTTCTTTAAACATTGTAAACATTGTATAATCTCTATATTTTGTACTATTGACTACAGTAATGATTTAATTGTTTTATAAGAGCTTCAGTATTAACAGTGTACTGACATGTAGTTGGAAATCAAGTACTTACACTGCATATTTGTGGTTTTTTTTTAGAAACCTGAAAGTACTGAACAGAGACAAAATGGCCTTAAAATGGTGGACCAAGCAATATGGTCCAAAAAGATGTCAAATGGCGCAAGGCGGATACCAGTGTCACCTGATCAGGTAACTCATTTTTAACATTTTGTTAGATTGTTCATTCATAAAGCCATTTGATGTGATGCTGTGTCTTAATGGACAAGCATAGATACCCTTTATACAGCAAATATGGATAGTGCTGTTGTGTGAAGATCTGAACTCTGAAGATCTGCGAAAATTAAGATCTAAAATGGTTCTTTGAGGACTGGGCTCAGGCAGGATGTTTCTTTGTTCTTTCATGCATAAAAAGTGACTAGTAAAATACTTGTCAACAGCATTTGCTTTGATGACATTTCAGGCCAGGTCATACAATAGACAGATGCGACCAGCTATTTTAGATCACAGTTCTGGGGCCAAGTGGACAAACACATCGAATCATCCTGAATTTTTGGTAGGAGAAGAGGTAAGGTTCATTTTCCCGCTGAAATGATGCTCCATATTATATTTTAATGCAGCTGTATAATCAGTAGTAGTTTACTCTGTTAGCATGTGTTGAAAGACACAGAAATTCAGTCAAGCAATACAGGAGAAACTTACTATGGTCTAACATTTTTTATTAACATTATTTATTAACATTCAACAAGATGAGACAATTTCCCCCATTTGCCTATGATGTGTCCTGTATCCGTTACTGCTATAAATCAGTGTCTCCGCAGGTACTAAGCTAGAACTTTGCCCATTTGGTACAATTCGGAGAAAATGCAAGAAACTGATTAAAGTATCAGTACATGAAATCACTGATGAGTAATTAGGTATTCATGAAAATAAAAGAGTCTTTATATTATTTTAATTATTAATTTCAAATAATGGAAAAATACATGATTATGCTTAGTAAATGTCCGCGGATATGAACATTCAAATGATTTACACCGTGTATTTAATGTCTTTTACTTACAGCCTATAATCAGGCCCTGTTAAAAAGAAATCCACTGCATTGCTGTTTCATCTTGCTACTGTATGTCTTGTATCTACTTCTGAAATATTTGTACACAAATATTAATACTGATCTTTGGGGAACAGCAATGCATAGAATATCATCTCTTATTTTCAGGCACTGTATGTTAATCCACTAGATTCATACAATATACACTGGCCTATTAGAAGAGGGCAGTTGAATCTCCATCCAGGACCTGGTGGATCCCTTACTGCTGTATTAGCAGACCTTGAAGTTATATGGTCACATGCAATACAAAAATATCTGGAAATACCACTGAAAGACCTAAAGGTGAGCTGTGAACACATTCATGTATCAAGTTCTGCAAATGTTATTGTAACAGAGAAGCAACCTGTGTAATTGGTAGCCTCTTACTGACAGTTTTCTTAAGAAATACATGATTTCTGCTGAGCATGGTTCCTAAGACTTAATTTGGAATTTTGTCCATGTCTTTAAGATAAGAATTTTGAGTAGAGCTTCTAGCAAGGAGGTTTCAGTCTTAGTCTGTTTTGGTTCTTTTTTATCTTTGTGTTTACTGTAAAGAATGCAACCAAGGAATGGTTGCCTAATACTTGCATAATTTATTGTCCTTGCCAGGTAGACCTTTTCTCATACCTGATGTGCTTCTAAACATTTTAGTGGCCTATAAACTCTTAACTTGGTACTTCCTTTGAACTCATTTTTTAAAGTAATAAAAATCTTCTCCCTTTCCATAATTTCACTTATTTTAATAACTTGTATATTACACTTTCTACTTTAGAATCAGGTATTCAAGCATGTAAAGAGCAACTTGATTTGAGAGCTGGCTTTAATTTACTTATCTTTAGTACTACAGGTGCATTTTACTGATTCCAGACATCTATAATAAACAGCATGTGAAAGAACTGGTAAATATGATCCTAATGAAGATGGGCTTCTCAGGTAAAACCATACATAAACAAACACTTGATGGTTAGTACTATAAAGATTGAGTTTTTTTTTCCCAGTAAGGCACATTCTTGCACATCACTCCCACTTTGGCTGGACTAGCACCTTCCAAATATTGCTTTTCCCATAACTGGTGTCTTTTTTAATGGTACTCTTTTACACATCTAACAGGGGGTTTAAAGGAAAGCAGAGGGTGAAATTAGACCTTATTTTATAATTCCTTAAAGGGCATATCTAAAATGCTACAGGTGATGATAATCAAATTATTATCATTTGATAATATAATTTGATAATCAAATTATAATCATTTAAATCAAATAATATTTGATTAAAACTAGGAAAACAAAAAAAAAACGAAGTCTGACAGCAGTATCTGTAATCTTACAAAAAATAAGAACATTTGCATACAGGCATCCACCCTGCTCATAGCCTTTCTCAACCCTTTTAAGGACATACCCAACAAAAAAATCTCTAAGCCCACCCCCATCTTCACTAAATATACAGACTTCCTGTGCAGAATCGGGCTATTATGTAGATTTTAAAAGAGATTCAGATGTCCTTTAAATATCAGCAACATGGCTCTGGCACTTCGCATAAATTAGATATACCTTTGTCTTGCACTGCTAGGAATTGTTGTACACCAGGAATCTGTCTGTGCTACCTTTGGAAGTGGTTTAAGCAGCGCATGCATTGTAGATGTGGGAGATCAGAAGACAAGTGTTTGCTGTGTAGAAGATGGTGTTTCCCATCGCAACACCAGGTATCTTTTAATATGCAGAATAATTGTAAGCATGTACTTTGGTGCTTATCAAAGATTTGACTTTAAAAATGAATTTTTTTTTTTTTTTCTATAAATAACAGAGGTTTTTACTGTTAATCATCTAAGAAGGTCATCATGTTACAATATGAACCTTAGAGAATTCTGACATCTTTAAACAAAACGGGCAGAATTGATACCATGCTCTGCAAACTATATGGAAGTCATGATCACAGCATATCTAAAATATTCCTGGTATTTCTATGCGTCATACTGTAGAAGGCCAGTATTTCAGCAAATAAATAAAATACTCCTGTTCTTCCGTGTGTTTTAGGCTGTGCCTTGCATATGGAGGATCTGATGTGTCAAGGTGTTTTTATTGGCTTATGCAACGAGCAGGATTCCCATATAGGGACTGCCAGTTAACTAATAAGTTGGATTGCCTGCTGCTTCAGCACCTAAAGGAGACATTTTGTCATCTAGACCAGGTGAGAAGGGGAAAGTAATGTATTCGCCAAGTAATTCCTTCTTCTTTTACAGAATACTATTTTTGGTGAGCCTATAATTGCTTATAAATAGAATAAATAGTAAAATTTTACTCAGTAGAGTACTGACGAGTCTGAAAAGCTTTAAACTTGAAGTATTTGAAAGTTCTGTTTTCTTCCAGTTAAAAGGAATCACAACTCTTAGAAAGGCTGTTTCTTTGTCCTTTATTACTGAAAGAAGCTGATAGTAGCTGCATATTCACTGTTATTCAACTTCAGTTACTTGGCCAGCAGGCCTTTTCTTTTTTCTCTTCTCATTTTAGAGGCTTGGGCATGTAGAAAGTTGTTTTAGCAGATCATGCTTAAACAATTCAAGAATAGGCAAATTACATTCATAGTTGGAATAGTTTTGTTACTCTTTGTTGTTCTTACAATGGAAGTGGATCATACGTATCTAAGACACAAAAATAAAATTCTTATTTATATTGGTTTTGACCTTAGGATATTTCTGGATTGCAAGATCATGAGTTCCAAATTCGGCATCCAGATTCTCCAGCCTTACTGTACCAGTTCCGTTTGGGGGATGAGAAATTACAGGTGATCTTTTTGGTATTTTTAAATTACAAGAATTATATTTAGCATTTGGGCCCAGTGCTACTAAGCTCACATGATTTATGCATTGTTCTTAACATACACTTGTTGGTAGTTTTAATGTTAATTATTATATGCATGAAGGCACCTAATGCAGCACAGTGGGTGCACAAGGCTTCTTTACTAGCTTTAGCTAGAATGGTTGTAGCTTCAACTAAATATATTTACCCTTCAAGTGCAAAGAATTCAAATTTTGCAAGTTTTTCAGTTTGCCATTGATAAATCTAATTTGGTAACAAGCTGCATTTGAGTACTTATTTACTGTACAATGCCAGAATCTGGCACTGTATACATGCACAAGTGTATTTGTTGGTTTGTGGGTTTGTTTTGGTTTAAATTACACAAAGCTGAAGACACTTAAACATTTTACAATGCTCTTTGGAAAAATGTATAATTAATTTTGAACTGTGGGAAAAATAGAACAAGGTTTTGTTTTGGTTTGATTTTTTTCTTTGGTTTTTTTTTGTGTTTTTGTGGTCAGTTTTGTTTTTTTTTTTAATAGTAAATGCCAAAAAAAAAAAAAGAAACTGTGGAGTAAACACATGCAAAATCTCTTATTCTTCAGGCTCCAATGGCTCTGTTCTATCCAGCAACTTTTGGAATTGTTGGACAAAAAATGACAACCTTGCAACACAGGTCACAAGGTGACCCTGAGGATCCTCATGATGAACATTATCTGGTAGCCACACAAAGTAAACAGGAGCAGGTGTGTGAATGCTCATTTGAGTTTTTATTAAGTGTTATTTAATTGGAGAATAAAATCAGTGCTCATTAGCTCCCTTAAAAAACAAAGTTTGTTACCTGAATCAGAGCATGAAAGAATAAACTAACATTAAGGAATTATGAATGTCTAGACAACTTTTTCATTAGAACTGTGTATTTTCAGAGTCTGAGGGCTTCATATTATGGCATTGATAAATCTGATGGAGTTCAAAATAAAAACTTACTTTGACAGTGGAGATTAAAATACAGATTATATGAGGTAATAATGCAGTGCTTAACCTTTCTGTTAAGAAGGGAAATACGGCATTTAGTTAAGTCTTTATAGTGTTCTCTAACCTGAAGATATTTTTACATTTTTCTTAGTTTACCTTGTTTTCTTTTTTTTAAGTCTTCGAAAGCTACAGCTGATAGAAAATCTATGTCAAAGCCTGGTGCATTTGAAGGAGACTTGAGAGGCCAAGCCTCAGACATTTCAGAGAGGATGTACCCACAAGAAGTAGAGCTAGGATCTTCCCAGAGTGATTGTATGATGTCAGGAAATGATTCAGAGGAACCTTTAACCGCACACATGTCCAGGAAAACAGCTATTTCTCAGTTTGAAGGCAAAGCCTTAGGCCTTGACAAAGCCATTCTTCATAGTATTGACTGCTGTGGTAAGAATTCCATTTGTACAATTCAGTAAAATGTGAATGTCAGTGTGGATTCATGGTAACAGGTTTCACTGAAGTAAGATGTATGTCCCTAAGTTTTTATCATTTCTAGAGTAGCTACACTATTCCTTATACTTGCATCTTAGTGGAGGTTTCTTAAGCTAAATATTTTGAATCTCCAGGGAACAGAAAAATAATTTTAAGAGCAAACATTGTTTTCTATCTGGTTTGTGTTTGTATTACAAAGCATTTAGTGTAAATCAGCCCATTTTAACTTTAAAAAAGTTATATTTCTATATATCCATTCATTGCAGCATCTGATGATACAAAAAAGAAGATGTACAGCTCTATCTTAGTAGTGGGAGGAGGCCTCATGTTTCACAAAGCTCAAGAATTTCTTCAACACCGGATTCTAAACAAAATGCCACCTTCTTTCAGAAGAGTTGTTGAAAATGTTGAAGTCATCACACGACCCAAGGTATACTGTCTACTGAAAACTAAATGGTTAATAAATTATGATTGATTGAAAGATTAAAAAAAACATACTCTTTCATCCCTGGCAGTGTTCAAGGCCAGGTTGGATGGAGTCTTTGGTGACATGGTTTAGTGTGTGGTGTCCTTGCCCATGGCAGGGGGGTAGGAACTAGATGATGTTAAGGTCCTTTCCAACCCTAACTATTCTATCATTCTATGATTCTTTCAAAACCACAGATTAGTTGAATATCTGAAGAGATTTAGAAGAGCTTTCAGCACACAGCACTCTCCACTTACAGGCAGAATGTTAGAGGTGCAGCAAGAATGTTACTAGTATTTACCACTAGTTTTGATTAAATGCCATATTTTCAAAGAAACAGTCTGTCCTCTAAAGTTAAGAAAGCTCAGCAAGAAATTGCATTATGGTTTATTATTATTAATAAAGTATGGCATTAAAAGAGCCCTTTTCACTTCATGGCATGCCTAGAAAGCATCTTAAAAGAGGACTTCTTGAAACATCTTTATTCCTTCCATATCTTTATCTATTTTTTCCTGAGTAGTTTTAAAAAACTTCTTTTCTCATCTGCCTCCCCAAGATCTTAGGAGATGAATTCTGTTGGAAAAATTAACATACAACTTTGGAGATCTACACAGAATTAGACCAGTGGTTGTGTGCAATCTGTGTTTTGAATTTAGGATATGGATCCCCGCTTAATTGCATGGAAGGGAGGTGCTGTTTTAGCCTGTCTTGATACAACTCAGGAGCTGTGGATATATCAGCGAGAATGGCAGCGGTTTGGTGTCAGAATGTTACGAGAGCGAGCTGCGTTTGTATGGTAATGAATGGATATGGTTACAGTGCAGCCTGCCTAACTGAAGATTCCTTTCTCCAGATGCCCCTTTTTTCAAGTGCAGATGTATTGATCTTCTGCTGATATTTTTGTATTTTATTAAAATTAACTTCAACTGATATTTTTTCTAAGTGGTACAAGAAATGCACATTACTTCAGCATTGCTGTCCTTCCCCATTTGAATTGTATGCACTGAAGTCTGTGTACAGAGTATCTCAGTCATCTCCAAATTTATTATACCTGTATTATATAAGTTATGTATATGAGAATTGCACCTTGTGGGAATTTGAGGCATAATATATTAATGTGGCAGATGTTAAACTAAGATTCATGTCAGATACGCATACGGAGAAGCAATAGCTGAAGAGTGTAGGTTCTGGGTTTCATGCCTTATTTTGATTCCTACTCTAATATTACCAGAAGATGGAATTGTTATATAGATCATCGTGGAAGAAGTGAAATGGAGACCCAAAACTACAGTTGTTATTAGTATTTTGCTTATACAATAAATGATGATATTCAGTTAAAAGACTTAAGAATTTGAAGTGGAACATTTTTTCTTCCGTCTTCTCAATGTCAAAAGCTCTTGTTAGTTTCTTATTAGCCGTGGTAGTTATCTACTTTTTTCCCTATTAAAAAATAAATCCAATATAATACACCTAGAAGAACTAGATGCATTTTTATACAGTCAGCCCCTACCTTGATCCCATGGTACAGGTACACAGACTTTTTCTCCCAACAACCAATGCTTAGCTCCAGAAGTGCTATTTGTTGATAGTTTTCTTCTGTAATGAAGGGTTCTGCTGTCGTGATTGTTGACCAGCACGATTGTACAGGATCTTTTGCAATAATTCTCCTATTTTCCCACATGGCTACAGTAACATCAGTCTGGCAGCCCTCATGCTGCTAGTAAAAAAGAAAGGACAGTGTGATGAAAACACACTTCTGGATATTTAGCCAGTACTTTCAACATGTGGCTGTAACTGCACCTGATTAAAGAATTGCCTAAAAGAATCTGTTTAGCAAAGAAAAAACAACCCATATGCTCCCTTATAATATAAGTATTTCTACAAACAATGCAAACAATTTGGATGGCATTCTAAAGTGGCAGGGGAGTAGAAGGGGACTGACTATGCCTCTTACTTTTTCCTAGGAAGAAATAATATAACTTTGTAAAAAAGTATGAAAAGCAAAACTAATGAACTGAAAATAGAATTTAAAGCTTAGATTCCCATCTTCATGATGAAATAGATCCAACTTAGGCACCTTACCTGCACTTACCTGTCTCCAGGTAAGTTTAGCAGAAAGAGTATTCACTAGCTAGAACAATTTAAGGTCATCTACAGTGAGGGAGCAGCCTTACATTACAGACTAATATGTTAGTCATTCTGCAAAAGTAAAACCATGAGAAAATGTGCTAAGCAAAGAAAAACACCAAAATGCTCACATGATCCCAGCTGATGTTTACTAAAGAGGAAAGCTCTAACTAAAAATAGTCCACGGTCTAAATGGTTCACTGATTTTACAAATGTTTAAATATTTGCTCTTCATTTATGGGAAATGAAAAACATTGAAGGAAAAAGGCCAGGCCTGCCTGGTCTGGTAGACTGGTAGAGACTATACAGCAAAACAACTGGGCCAAGAAACACTATTTCAGGGAGTTACTGCAGCTTAGCCCTACCACATTCCTGTGATCTGCACACCCATTAGTGGTTGGGCTGTGTTAGATTGACTAGAGCCCATTGTCCAGTTTAATTTCATCTGAGAATCAAGGCTGCACTATATGCCAACATGAACCAAACCACAGCAAGGCCAGTGGGCCAGTGGGCAATGCCCTTCGGAAGTGCAACACTGTTTTAAACTAAACTGTTAGTGTAACCTGATCTGCAGTTGCCTAAAGAAACTTGAGAGTTTCTATTGTCTGATACCTAGAAGTTAGTCTCTTACATATAATCTTGTCTAATGAAATGCTTGCAGCAAAACTCAAAGAATTACAGAAATTCAAAAGTCGAAAACAGTGAGAGTTCCTACCTTGGTCTGTGATGACGCAGCTCCTGCAGCAGTTACATATGCTATCGTGAGTAGAGCAGCATGGAGAAAACACAAGTCTTACAGCTGAATCAATTGTGAGGATCTCTGAAAGAGAAAGAACAGTCACATTAGAATAAGTCTTGCACACCTAAAAAACTGTCTTCAGTTATTCAGGAATGATAAATATCCAACTAGCCACTGGCTTTCATCTGTACATCACTTGTTAGGCTCTCTCTTTTATCACTCATTTTCATTCTCACATTGATGAAATTAGGTGTTGATTCCACTGAAGTAAACCAACTTATTCCAGTGCAGGGAAAAAGAAAAAAAGACAAGACAAGACATAACAAAAATCCACACTATTTCCAAAATTGAGAAATAAGCATTCATATCTTTTACATGGCAGCCCACTGGTTGAACAAAGCACTTTTACAGCTAAATATTGCGATAACTCCAAATCCTCTATCTTACACTGCAACAGTATAATAAATTTCCTTCTGAATTCTGTAATCTAATTACAAAATCTAATTCTATAATTCTAAATCTAATTAAAGCAGGAACATTAATGGCTTCCTAGATAATTAATAGTGCTGCTTGCTCACAATATAAACTTAAGTGAGTTTATAAGCACCTTCCAGATGTACCTTTCTGTGTCCGAGTGTCCCCCTCTAATAGTTAGGACTAATGCCAGCAGGGCAGCAGCCAGCACTATGTGCAAAAATCACCCATCTCTATTAGAATGCATGTCTTGAATTGCACAGTGACTGGCAGCGACATTTGTTTTTACATGCAGCTATTCCTACAAATATTTAGCAAAAATGTGAAACATCAACTTCTGTTCTTAATTTAAATGCAAATTCAAGGACAAAGACATACTCTTGGGAGCCAAAGTTATCCATTTAATGAAATGTGCCAACATGAATTTTGAGTGTTTCTTTAAAAGGAGATTACATTACAAAACAAAGGTAAGAATACTATTGTATTTTGTGTCTATGTGTACTTCTCATCATAAGGGATTTTAAAGGGGTTTACATAAATTGGCAGCATCACTACTTCTGAGATATAATAAATGACAAAACCAACCATTAACTGTACTTTGTGAGAGTGATTATTATCCATTTTGTGACAACAATGGAGAAAAAAATGGTATTAATTGAAATAAAAGGATGGTATTTATTTTGAAGTTTACGCAATCACTGCAACAGTATTCGAGCAGTTTTCTAAAACCAGCTTAGGGAACATATTCATTAACATTTAAGGCCCAAGTACAAATGCAGAATTGAGGTAAAGGCATTGAGCAACTTTCTCTAAGGGAGACTTGATCAAGACCTAAGAGCTCAAATGTATATAGAAACAAAACCCAAGCTCTGGTTCTCTACTATACCACTATTTGATCCACTGAGTAGTAAAAATCTAAGAAAGACCAGTAACATAGGTCCATACTATACATGATCAGTGTGTCAAGTGGCAAGATTCAAATAATTACACACAGAAGCTTAAAATTTTTATGATCAGGTCAACAGCACATGAGCCACATATAGGCTTTGCATGTACACACATATCTAACATCTAATTGTAGCTTTCATCATTATACTTATTCCAGTCACACAAGGCCATATGCCACATAGAAATTTCTTACAGAATACCTTATTAAAAATTAATTTCTTTTTCCTCTACTGTCAACATGGCTGAAGAGAGGTGAGTGCCTTTTAGTTGTATGCTTGCAAGTAGAATTGACTCAACAAGATGGAAGCCCTATCTCCATGCTAGTTTGGAAGATCCAAACAGGACAATTCTAGACAATGCCAATTGAAGGGAATAATGAAGAACCTGTTAAAATAAAACAACCAAAACCCTCTGAAAAGATACATATTATAGTAATGGAACAAAGTGACAGAAAAGATCAGACGATAGCTCTCTGAGCTAAGGACAGAATGGGTGATCCTGAGCAGCCAAGGGTAAGGCAACATTACCAAGTTGTGCAAATAGTCAATAAACCCCTGCAATCCTGCACACCTGCAGGAGGAGCACTTGCAATGAAATGGGAAACTTCTCCATTTTTTTCATGTTCAAGAATGAACACAATCAGAATTTTGTGCTACAGGAAATGTGCTTAACTACTGAAACTACTCTGCTGCTTCTTAAACCTTGAAGCTACCAGAAAGAAGGAATATTGAGGAGCTGAGGGCAAACTCCTTGAGTCCCAGCAGACATTTCCTTCATGAGGAAATGGATATTTGGGCAGCTGACTCTAATAACTATTTCTAGCTACCCTAACCATAACTGCAGGATACTTTTAATTATATGGCTGGCAGGTTGTAGAGTGAAACTGAGAGTTTAAACTTTCAAAGTGTTTTGAACACTGTAACTGATTTTTAATACTTAAGTATGATCTACTGTGCCACACTACACAGTTCATTTCAAAGGCTTTTTTAATCCCTGCTGTTATCAAGGTGCTTCAAAAATACTCAAACATGACAATCTCTAGAGTTTGCAAATAAACATTTATTCAAAAGACATAAGAAAACACCGCATATAGAAAGAATGCATTGCACTTCTAGAATAGCCCGTTTCCTTTCCAGTTAGGCATTATAACCTCGATACAGCAAACATCGTATTCAAGTGGAAAAATTAAGATTGAGGGGGTGAGAAAAGACTACCACAAAAATATTTAAGTTCATTTCTACTAAGAGTGACCTGAGGAATTTTCATCTTCATTTGAGCAGACAGGCATCAACAGGTACAACTTTGTGGACTTTGGTTTTCCTACATGAAGTTTTTCCTTGCAGATAAGAAGAAAAGTTTGTATAAGAAGAAATACTAGAAAAAAAGTGGCAGGATTTTTACTTACTGTTTGATTCCGACGAAAAGGGAAGAATAAATGTTATTATGATGACTTTCAACAGTGGCTCATGATTTTTTTTTTTCCCCTTAATGTGCCATATTCTGAATTAGTCTCTAGAAAGCATTTACTCACATTAACCTTCCATTAGCTAGGCTTAAAAACACAGCAATTTGAAAGCATGAGCCCCAATTCCAACACTTCATTGAGGTCTTACGTATAACTGCAGCTTTTCACATTTAAACAGTGACAGATGGTCATGACACTTGGTGCTCTACTAAACATAACTGGAATATTTAAAAATCAATTCTATTTTATAGTCCTCTCAAGTTACTCCTATTCCTGTAGAAGATGGAGTAGAAATTAGTGTCAATTGTTAGTATTAACTGCAACAATACTTAAAATATATTCTTGTAAGAATACCTTGTAATAGACAATGTTGCAAAACTGAAACTAGTTAGATAACAGAATATCCTCAAGTGTCACTAAACCTAGGATATCCATATAGATAATACAGCAAACTCACTTTGAATTTGTTTCTTGTCTACTTCAGTCAGAGCTTTTGTACTTTGTAGCTAAAACAATGACAATGGCATGCTTTTAAGTTTCTGACACTGAAGATAATCCTGATTTCTGCTAATCCATTTTAAAGAATTAGTACCACCGAACTTTAGAAAATGGACCCATCCATTACTCTTCTTCAGTGGTTTTGGTTCTTTTCTGGTTTTCTGTATTGTTTTACTCCTGAGAAATGTGTACTCATTTTTTCTTTTATTTACTCACTTTTTCCTGTTGTGACTGTATGTACAGTGCCTCTAATAATTAACTTTATTTTTTTCCCCCGCGGGCATAACACCGAGTTATGCCCTTTACATGATAATTCATTTTTCCTTTTGTCTTTGAATTATAATCTCAAGCATAGATGGGTTTTGTGCTTTTTTTTTCCTAGTAAAACATTTAAAATTTCAGTATAGGACATCTTGCCATCAACCTCTAAAGAAGTTCAGAAGAAATTACGCATCAGTGACTGCCCAACCGAGATGATAAATCCATAGGGAAGAAGCTCTATCATGAAATAAAGTTGTATTATACATCTTCTCCCTCACAATTAATTCAAACTTTGATGATGATTTTAATAATTAAGCTGAAATGACTTTTTAGAAAATAAATTTTCTGCCCATCAGATAGTACAGTCCAGAGCTGACATACCCAAGCATTAATATATAAACAAATTATGGCCTGACACACAACCTTAAGGGCCGTGCTTTCACAAAGCCACAATTTAAACACACTGTGACACAAACAACATAGACAGTAAAAATTCACTAATCTTTGTGCTAATTTATGTATTGGTCTATTGTCTTTCCAAGAGTTTTAATGTAGCATGAATCAACTGTAGTAATGCATATAGCAGAATCCTCTTACACTTCTAACAGAAAAACCAAAAACACCAGTTGCCTTAAGATTATGATCATCAGCTTGGGAGACTGGTGCTTGGGAGTTTATTCCATGTGAGAGTCAGGGTTGCACACAACTAATTCAGGTTACATTTGTACGTCTCACTTCAGCCACATCTTATGGGCAGAACTCACTGAAATTGAAGAAATCAGCAAATTAACTTTTTTCTTTTTTTCTTCCCCGTAGAAAAGAAAAATAATTACTGATTCTTATTGGTGTCATCAGAGTGCTTAAAAGCTCTAGCAAGGGACCAGAACTATGACTCCACTGCAGCAGGTGCTATACAGTCTGAAATCAAAACCTCACTGTTCACTCAAAAGAAATAGAATAGCTCTTAATTGTGTGTATTTAATACTGATATACTTTTTGCTTCCTTATATTTATTGAACACATTTTCTATAGACTTATTTGCTTACTGAAGTATTGAAGGTGTATGAAAATATTCAAATACTGCAAACCCCCATCAGCTTGATTTCAAGTATTCTTAATCACTACAAAGATTACAAACCATTTATATCAACTATGCATTTAGTTCCACAGGGAACAATTAGTCTTTTCCATTAATGAGTAATTATTCAGAAGTCCACAGTTTGGTGTCTGAGTATGAATAACCAACCACCCAGAGACTGTCCACTATTCTCTGCTTATCTAAGAGCAAAAACATCAACAAGCAGTTATCCCAGAGAATTATTAATCATCCAATACATTCCAAGCAGAAAGATAAGGAAGGACTTAGGAAAATAATAAACACCTGTGAGCAATAGCAAAGATACTGTAGCAGAGACTATTGTCATTACAAAATGTCAGGAGAGAGTGCAAGTTATGACAATTATCTTGGTTAGTCTTCATTATATCATCCTTATTCTACCATGAGTATTCAGAATGGGAGAAGACTCTTCATCCTCCAAAAGCTCTCAAGAGCAGTGGATACCTACCTTGGAGAAGTCTAGCCACTCTGACAGAGAATAAGTAAATTCATCTTGTCTGGACAAGATAAAAGGAAGTCATGTGACACCACACCCTTAAAACAGCAACAAAAATAGACCACAATGTTTGAATGAGCAAGTTTTGAGAAACATAGTCATGGACAACAGCCAGAGAACAGCAGGGCATGCACAAAACCAGAGCTCATCTAGCAGACACAGTGAAGAAGCCTATTGAAGACCACCAGAGGACCCCAAACAACCACCTGAGAGACTGTGCACATGCTTATAAACCATTTACATAGAATAATGAGTTCTAAGAAAATTATGAAATGTTTATGGTTTATTGGAAAACTAATGCATATCTATGTTTTACCCTAATTAAAAAAAAAAAAATGTTAAACCTCCATGCACACATTAGGTGGAGCAATCCCCTCTATGTCCAGCACTGCAATAAAGAATGCCTGCTTTCTAACCCCCCAGATTTAGTCTTAGCTCTTTGACCAACTTTCACAGTAACACAGGAGCATTGACTCTTTGCACAAACCCAATCCTTGACCATTTCCCAATGGGAATCTTATCATCATTATCTTTGAATACAGTTTATCCTGCAAAAAACTTGCACGGAAGTAGGACATACTGAAGATACTGATAGAAAAAAGACGGCAGAAAAGTTGTGTGGAAGTGACAATGGCCCTGTAGTATTCTTAGTATTTTCTGCTACCCAGTGGGATACTGTTGAAAACTATTGTTGAATGCACGCTTACCAACGATGCCTGCTACAAACTGCTAGTGGTCATTGCTGAGGTAATGAGTTAGTTAACACACACTAGGGTGGTGGAACAATTCATTTTACTATTAGCTCACTTCCAAACTAACCTGTTTTGTCAATACACGTCGCACAGTTCAGGGTTACCATTAAAGCCTTGAATTGCCAATTCCAGCTCAACTTACAAGCACAGCCCTTGAACACTGCGTCTGCACACGAGCACAGCACACACCAGCTCGCGGGACCCCTCCTCCCAGGACCTTTCAGCTGCTCCCCCCTTCACCACCTTACATTTCCCAACACTGACATTGGAAAACGGCTGTTGCAGCCGAGGCAGCCTAGTTTAAGGAAAAATAATGCTTTTTGTTTTCCCCACTGATGAGCTGGGTGAAAAAGTGAAAGCCCTCCCGGGCAGGGTCGGAGGCCGCCTCAGCTGCCCTGCTTCCCCCGCTCCGGCCTCTAGCTAGGCATGGGGGAGCGGCGGGGTGCGGGAGGCGGCGGACTTCGGCCCGCAGGCTGTGCCCGGTTTCGAAATGGCACGAAGTCGCTCCGACACAACTCTGACAGCGGCCAAAGGGTGCATTCCCTCGGGAAGTTCCACCCGCTCCTCTGCCGAAGCCAGTTCCGAGAGGTGGGGCTCTGGTGCCGGAGCCCGACGCAGAGCCTTCCCGCCGGGGGCCCCACCGCTCAGCAGGCACCACCCCCCTGCTCCGCGCCTCGGGGGCCGCAGCCGGCGGGCAGCGGAGGATCGAGCGGGAGTTGCTGGGAGCCGTGAGGAGAAAGAGCCGCAGGCGGGAGAGGAGCGGCGGGTGTCGACATCGGCAGGGCGGCTCTCCCTGCTCCACGGCAGGTGGCCGCTCCGCACACCTACCGGGGGCTCTGAGGGAGGCACAGGCCTCCCCGTCCTGCGGAGGGGACCGGGACAGGCGCGCGATCGCCCTTCTTGGAAGGCCCGCGCTGTCTCTCAGCCTTTGTGTGGTGCAAGCGCTGCTCCAGGCTCCCCGAGCAGGACCCCGGGCAGCCCGCAGAAGTTCGCAGCAGCCTGATGCCCTGGGCCGGCAGATATGCTTGTTCCGAAAGCAGGAAACGGTGAGGTAAGTAGGCTTGCACAGTTCAGCCACGAAAATGAAACTTAAGAGGTTTGTGTAACTGAATGAACTTTTTTACTAACAGAACTGAAATGGAAAGTTAGTCCAAAACGCTTCCACAGCAGGTGAATTTAAACTGTGTACACAGTCTGCAGTGGGGGAAGACATTGGAAAAAAAGTAAGAGCTGCTGTTAGCCGAGTGGCTGTTCCTCCTGCATCTTACACAGACAGTCTGACAGGATTTGGCAGCACAGTGCTATGAAGGCTAAACATCCAGTCCAGCGAACGGCTCACTCCTCTGCTACACCATGTATTGCCCATGCTATTGGATAGCTCTGGGACAGGGTCGCATTTTACATCTGCAAGAAAGGGTATTAGTGTAACTTTTCTAGAGTAGCTACCTCATCCACCTACAGAACCATTTCATTACTGTTCAGTTTTTCAACATACTCCTCCCACGTGCAGGATGCCTACCCTCCTCTCTTTCTTGTAGACTGTAAGTCTAAGAGCAAGGTCCCTAGGCTGAATGCTAGAACCTTTGCTTAGCTTTGTTAGAGAGGGTGAGCCAAGTTAGTCAAAAAAAAAAAAAAAATAAAAAAATACCCAAAACAAACAAACAAAGTAAAAGGTAACACATAGTTTGCCTTCAGCATCCTTGCTGTTCCTTAAAAAGTCTGTTCACAAAGCAGCGTCTGTAGAGTTTATAGAGTTGCAATGGTAGGTACACAAGTGTTACCTCAAGGTTTATTTCTTACTCAGACCTGATACTGCATTCTGAAATGTGTTAAAAATGATGCACAGAGCCCCAGACACCTAAGTTCAGAACTTCACTGCCTAATTCTAGCTACCCGGTGCGCATTATTAAATTGTAGGCACAGAATTTTCCTGCTGAGGAAAATCTCCCTCTGGTATGCTGCTGTCTACAGGTTTTGTTTAATAGTAATATTTGTAAATGCATACTTTTAAAAAATAATCTCTGCATTTTGAAGCTGCAGTGCAGTACAGTTTTATGTTGCTCTATATGCATTTCTGCAGGTCTGTTCACTGATGCTTGTGTAATGGCTTACAAATATTCATGAAGAGGTCATAAGTGAGAATCCCAGTAAAGACATGCAGTAATATCCAGTAAGGTCCAAAAACCAACTTTTTGCAGTGGTAAGTACAAAGCATTCCAGTAGAACCCTATTGTGTAAACCTACTTATTTCTACATATTCTATCATAGCCATGAAGATATTCAAGAGGGGTGACCATAAAATTGTAGCTCCCTACTGGATAAATTGATTCAGCTTCCCTAGCACGCCACAGAACCTCAGGTGACTCTACCTATTAACAACTTGATTTTTTCCAGTTACTGGAAAAACCATATTCCTGCTCAAATACAGTTCTGAAGAACACTGTATAGGTTGTAAATTCTCCCTTGCAAAAAATGCCAGATAAAACTAAGGAAAAATTTAATGCAAAGATGCATTTACTTTTTGACTAACGCTCTCTTGTTCTGCAGAATTCCACAGTACTATCTTCTTCTAAAGAAGGTGAACTGTGCTAAGCCCATGCATGCTCAGCAAACTACATAGATTATTCTAAAAAGTAGTATTATCATGTTCTAGTTTCAGGTCTTCATGATCTCAGTCCTTGGTACCAGCCGCTTCAATACAAGGTTGAATTCTTAAATGTGTGTCAAAGCCTGCACATGAAAAGCTCTTAACAAATCAGCTTTGTAAAGAGTCTAGACTTCTGTATTAGGATTCCAGTGTGAGCCAAGACGTACACACTTCACTCTAACACCAGTGCTGCCTGTGGGGTGTCACTTGACACAGCATTTCTGGGAGCTCAGTACTACTGATGCTGTAGAAAGCTATAGAACTGAATCCTCCAGAAATATTAAAGTCAGTTCCTGTGTTGCCATGATTCCAGGTATTCTGCAAAATCTACCCATTTTACAGCCAAGAGCCAGATATATTGTGGGTTTAACAGGCATCATTCTGGTTAAAGAGCACAGTAATATTTAATAGCATTATAGATACCATGCCAAAATAAAACAGCCAGTACTTAAGTGTTGAATACCTGTAGCACCAAAATCTGAGGGTATACTTCTTCGGGGGTAATGTTGATCACTTTACATTACCATGGTGAATCCCCACCAATAAAAAATAAGAGCCAACAAAACTCGCATTATAGGAACAAAGTATCTTTCCCAGCTTATCAAGGCCCAGATTCTACCAAACACAACAATAAAGTCCTATGACCCACCAGTTCTGCAGAGGCTTCAAAATTTGCACTCTTCACCACAAGCAAAAAAAAAAAAAAACCACACATATAAACAGAGATTTTTATCCTCTCCTGCTGCTGTACAGGAAATTACCAAATCTTCTCTTCTAAGAAAAGGTCCTTTAATAGTCTCCACCTGTAGAAAGAAAACCTCTCACCTTCAGCTGGGATCAATTTTGAATTAGCCAGGTGAGAATGAGTTTGAGGGTTTGTACAGCCTATTACAAGTTTTCCTCAAAAGAGTAAGAGAGGTAGGTTTCTTCCTACCTTTTTCCCAAGAGGAAGAAAAAATACTTTTGCATATGAGATTGTACATCAGACTGTAAATAAATACTGTTGTATGTGGAAGACTTTTAATGTTTATCAGCAGCCTGCATGCAGAGTTTGGGTTCATACTCAAATGCAATATATAAAAATCAATGTAACAACCTAATTCTGAAAAATTAATTTTCACAGACATAATACAATATTCAGCTTTTTGAAGGAGAAAGCTTGCTCATGTCTTTTGGATGGGTAGTGTATTACAATATAACAGACTCTGGACAGGCTGCTGTCTCTAGGATCCACAGAAGCAGCTTAGACAGAAGCCATGGTCCAGATAGAAATACTGTTTAGAGCCCAAGGATATCCATTTTCCTGGGTGATTGTTTATACTCAGAGGAGTAGTTTCAACGGAAGAGAGGAAGAGAAACACACTTCAGAATGCCCAACAGCTTTACTACCTGAGACGCTGAGGCTGTGAAGATCTTGCATTTAGTCCCAGTATATAAACTTGTGCAACATGAATCTAAACCTGTGCTGCTTCCAAGGCTCACAGGCTTTTATGAGGGTAAAAAAAACAACAGAAGAAAAGAATTGTCATTCCAGCCTTGGCTAAGGATCTGGTGGTGTTAAGATTGTGACTGTGTCGGAGCACTCCTGCAGGAGGTGGTTTTAATAGTAAGTTAGAAAGTCACAGATGAACAGATTTTGCCTTTGCCTATGTTAGGAGACACACTTCAACACCCAGCAGTCCCTTCAGAGTAGCTGAAAACCAGTTTCACTGTTACACAATTGTTTTGTAGAGACATTGTCCTAGATTTGGTCTGGCAGAAGATACAGTGGTCAGACTCAGTAATTCCCAATTCCACTGTTGTGAATTGGCTAAGCAGTATCACTGAGAGTAACAAACTTATGGAGGTGTTTGTGAAATTGTTGTTTTTCTTAAGTTCTTACCTACTAGATGCAGATGAAGAGAGATTACAGGATGACCAAAGGTTTCCATCCTTTCTAATTTTAGCAATAGTTGAAATTGTACTTCATGTTTCTATCTCAGGAACCAGAAGCAAAATCAGACTGCATACAACGCAAACTAGTATGCCACTTGATCGATGCAGAGACTGCGCTGATAGAATAATAATAAGAGTAATAAGACAGCAAGTTCCAGAGTAAATATTTATTGGGTTATGGGCATTGTTGTTAACCTTTTGGATAGAAAGAATGGGTAAAATATATCAGTTTTACTGGAAAATAACTGACATCATGGCAGGGGGGTTGGAACTATATAATCTTAAGGTCCTTTCCAACCCTAACTATTCTATGATTCTATGATTTTAGAGATTATGCCCTACAAGAACTCACTTACATCTTCATTAAGGTTTTTGTTTGTTTGCTTTTCTAGGGTAAAACACGGGATTTTTTGTTAGAAATTCTGCAAGAGTGATGTTACCAGTAAAGATGTCATACTTAATGAAAGGAGTTAAAAGTTGCAGTCCTGTGAATCAGATGCACAAAGTAACAGGAATTCTGTTAAAGAACATACTGGGCATGAATAGACAACAATTCAAAATTTCACGTGCAGCTTCTCAGATTAGTTCTGAAGAGGTACATTCTTTTAATTATGTCATTGTTGGAGCTGGATCATCAGGGTGTGTATTAGCCAACAGATTGACAGAAGACCCTCTCAGTACTGTACTGCTTTTGGAAGCAGGCCCTAAAGATACTCTTCTAGGTAGTAAAAGACTGATGTGGAAGATTCATATGCCTGCTGCATTAACATACAACCTCTGTGATGCGAAATATAACTGGTATTACCACACAACATCACAAAAGAACCTGGATAACAGAATTCTGTACTGGCCCCGTGGGAGAGTATGGGGTGGCTCCTCTTCTCTCAATGCAATGGTATACATTCGTGGGCATGCAGAAGATTATAACCGATGGAGCAGGGAAGGGGCTACCGGATGGGACTATGAGCATTGCTTGCCTTATTTTAAAAAGGCACAGACACATGAACTGGGGCCAGATCAGTATAGAGGTGGAAATGGACCCCTGCATGTGTCAAGAGGGAAAACAAACCATCCTCTTCATCATGCATTCCTGGAGGCAACCCAGCAAGCTGGGTATCCGTTCACAGATGATATGAATGGCTATCAACAAGAAGGATTTGGCTGGATGGACATGACTGTGCACCAAGGTAAATCATAAATCCTTAATTTGTTTTCCTGACCCACTAGTGGTACCTCAGAAAGCATTTTGGAATATGAATATATAAACTGCATGAATGCCATTTGGTTGGTTAGATTACTGATCAGCTATGGCACACTGTATTTACACCCCATTCATTTCACAGCAGCTTGCAATTAGTCTAGTGTGTATTTCATTGAAACTTACACTGCCATGCAAGTCTTGATTCATAGTTAAGTTTGGGAAGGAGAACAGGTTCTCAGAATTGTTGATGAATATTGAACATGACTATTTTGTTGTTCAATATAAATATATATTGTAGGTCAAAGATGGAGCACAGCTAGTGCTTACCTTCGCCCAGCCATATCACGCCCAAATCTGTCAGTTGCAGAGAAGACACTTGTAACAAAAATTTTGTTTCAAGGAACAAAAACCATTGGTGTTGAGTATGTGAAAAATGGGCAAAAAAAAAAGGTAAGAAATTTTTTATTTTCCATTATGAAATGTGTAAGTCAAAGCAAAATAAATTTTTTTAAAACAAAATTTTAGTAGAAGTGGCACTTTAACATGCAAAAGGTCTGCTGTTCAGATGCTATGTTGCCTTTTCCAGTACAACAGTAGATGATACTTCAGCTGAATCGATTTAGAGATTAACTTCTCCATTATATTTCCAACTCTTGGTACAGAGGGAACAAATTATAACCTGATGTTATGCAAGAGTATTGTGCAATGTTTCTGTTTGGAACCTGTGATGCAATCATGCACTGTCTCAGTGTACTGAATAGAGTGCTGAAATGCACTCAAATGCAAAACAATTCTGAAAATGCTGTTGTGACATAGGAAAATCTGTAAAAGCTAGATAATGAAACAGATGACTGAAGGGGAAACAATGAGTCGTTCACTTTATTTTGCCATTACATATCGAGTTTTGGGATAATAATGCTGAAACAATGATGAATTGTGCCTTATGGTTGTTTGTGGAATGAACATTTTTCAGCCTCAGTCCAACTTCCACTGAACATGACGTCATGTGGAAGGAAGTTTCAATAGCCATTACAACTTAACTCTGTGGATGAACAGTTCATTTATGTAGCTTTCAGTTGATTTACTCTCATAAGACCTAAAATATTCCCATTTCCCTTAACGCATTATTATTACAGTTGATTATGGAGTATATAACTAGGAAATTACCCAAAAGGGACTTGTATGTTAATTAGATATTTAGTCACAAACAATTTTAAAACAACTAAAAAGGGAAATAGTAATATTCTAAAGGGAGGACAGTACAAATTTTGATGGTTTGAGTTCAGCAAGGCTTACAAGACTCAACAGACCAGTGTTCTGTGACTGAACAAGTTAAAAAGCAATTTAAATAATCTGTCATTTTTTAATGTGCAGAACAAATCTGTTCTTTTGTAAGTCTATCTGTTCTCTTTGTAAGTATAATGATAATGATATCATTATCATTGTAAAGATAATAATCTTTGACAATATAAAACAAACCTTGAAGAAAATGTAATTGTTTTAATGAGCTGTTAAATGTCTGTGAAAACAGCGTCTCTACTTGCTGTTGCTGTGGGTGTATCAAGATGAATTCTGTTGGAGAAAGTGTTGGAAAGCTGATTGAATGTGATCAAAGACCTTCTGAATGCTGGATGACTTTAACCACAAAATTCTTTAATTACTATGAATTTTCATACATATTAATACATGTATGAATTATACATAGTGAATAATATATATTTAAAGTACACCTTCAAAGGATTTCCCACCCCTCCCCCCCATCAAATTTGCAGGGCTTCTCTGCTTTTAGTTTCTGGAAAATCTTATACCTGCAGGATGGAAGAGCTAATCACTTTATTAAGTTATTAACATCTTGATGAGACACTTGATTATATTTAAGTCTTTTTTATTTTACAGTCTATTTTAGGTAGAATCTCTTTTACATCAGTCATCAATAAAGCTAAAAGATCATTAAAACCAGATTCAAGCACAATTCAAAATCTGTTTGTCAAGCCGGTGTCTTAATTGTTACTTCAGTAGATACTGAGAGCTCCCAGGACTCCCATAAACCCTCTGACAAAACTAGGGAAGGTAGAGTGAACATTCCTGGAGTTTCTTGAGTTCAGATTCAAGCAGAAAAATGTATTTAAAGGGGACAAATGTTTGTTATGTATCGTAGACTAAATAACTCGTACAAAAATATTTCAAACTCAGTTTTTCCTCTTTGCATGTTAGCTTTAAGTGCAATGAAATGTGTGTGGAACAGGAATAACAACAGTGCTGACTTTGCAGTAAGTGTAGACCCAATGAGCATCATTTGAACACTACTTGGAAAAAACTGGCACCAGTTCTGTGGTTACCTAAAAAAATATAAATGAGTTATATTTGTATAACAGGCAAAATACATATCTAGGTATGGATTCAGCACTTACAGATATGCCATGTATTAGTTTTAGCAAACTAATGATTGTCCAGAGCAAAATAATAACAAACAAAAAACATTAGCACTGGCTATCTATCAGCAATATTGGGTAAACAGTGGAAAAAATTTACCAAAATTCATCTTCTTACTATATTTTGTTCTTATTACTAGCAACTCACCATCATTTCATACAGCTGAGATGTCATTAAAAAACGACAGTATTACTACAAGTTAGCATGCATTCTATGCTAATCTGTTAAAACTTCACCATACTCCAGGAAAAAAGTAGCACTTTTTAATATCGCTTTGGAAGCTAAATGTCTCATTTAACTAAACCCAAGGAGCTACTCATGATTGCACATTACATTTTATGAAATTAGAGAATGAAAATGAGCAATACCAGATACGTTTGCTTGAACCTTTGTGGGTTTTGCTTGTTAATGAGAAGTTTGGGGCACAATTTTGTGCTTCATCTAATTTTTTCCTCATTGCGGCCACACTGATAGAGTTAACAGATACAAGTTATGGTATTATTTGTGCAAATGTGTGTTGCTTTAAAACATTGGACTAGCTTAGGTATTATTATTGTAATTTGCATAAAATATAAATGTTGCTTACTTTTTGTTTTTTTTCTGTGGTACAGTTATTCTTTCTTAAGGACAGGTAAATCTCAAATCTTTATTTTCTAATGTGCAACCATTTCTATTCAGAAACACGGGGTGGATATACCAGACATCTTACATTTCAACAGGCAACATATGTGTGATGAGGGAGGATGGAGTACATCTAATGTGTGTGTGTTGTGTGTTCATGAGCCACCTTATTAGCACAGAAGGCAGTTTGAACGAGACTGTGTTCACCCACATTATCCTCTTTCAAAGAGCAGAAGGGAAAAGCAGGAGGGCACCAGTATTTTCTTACTCCATGCAGTTTTCCCTTTTAACAGTGAAAAGCACTAAGTGGTATAGTTCTGATCCTAAATGTAAAAGATGTAGCAACAGGGAAGAGGTAGCAAAACAGAATTATTTATGTGCCTGCAGTCTTAGTTCTCCCAGCAATGCTTTAGTGGTTGAGGGGTTTCTGAGGACTACAGTCTGCCGAATAGAAAGCTATGATACCAAGCATTAGTCGTGGTTGAATTAAGAAAACAAGCTCTTGATAATTTCTGAGCTAGCATGTCTGAATTCAAAATCTTCCGTAAGAGTTTCAGTTTTAATTTATAAATTGTTACTGAAACTGAAAGAGATGCTTAGCTGACTGATCTGAGTGTCATAGGTATTTTTTAACTAGCAAGCAGCAGAGGAATCTGTTGTCAACCACAGTACTGGCTGGGCTGAATGTCTGTGTGCCATACATACAGTTTGAAGGGAATATAGAAATTATCAAAGTGAAAGCTTTTCTCTGCAGAAACTCCTAGCATGATAAAATACATTTAAAATGAGAAGAATCTGAAGGAAGGTTGTCTAATCTGGATCAGAATTGACTTGTTGCTTGCATTCAGATCAGGCTTAATAATGTTAGGACATTTGTGCTCATTTCATTTTAGGCTTTTGCCAGTAAAGAAGTTATTTTAAGTGGTGGTGCCATAAATTCTCCACAGCTGCTTATGTTGTCCGGGATTGGCAACGCAGATGATCTAAAAAAACTGGGGATCCCTGTCATTTGCCACCTTCCTGGTAATTTCCTTTCTTTTAACCTTACATCTTCCTATGGGTGCAATTCAAAGACCATTAGATGAAATGAATCCATGAAATTAAGTTATCTTTGTGTCAGGTTGTGTGGACTGAAAAGTAGGTGTCACAAATCAGTGGAAACCTGCATTGTTTTTAGAAAAGAGCGATAAATTCCTATACTTCCTTCAATACGTTTGATAGTGAAAAATGCCTTTCTGAAAAACGCCACTGAATACTTTTTAAATAAAGCAGCATACTTATAATTTAGAATTTCAAATTAATGTTGATCCACAACAGATTGTATAAACTCCCGCTGTCATATATAGTCAAAGATAGAATGAATAAAATGAAATTTTCCTTAAAACTAAAAAAGCATGTACTGCATTTAGAAGTCATCTGGCAATTTTAGAACAAGTGATGCATCTATCTGCCATTTAAATTTTTATTTTCATTCTAGTTATGCTATGTTTATGTAAAATCTTATTCTGACATGAGCAAAAGGCTGATATGGTTTTAGTTATCACTGAGCCGAGTTTAATTTAGTTCCCATTTATGCTGTTTTCTGGTTGCAAATACTATGTATAATTGTTCTGTGTGAAATAACTTCCCATCCCTCCTTTCTTTTCCCTCCTCCCCAGGAGTAGGCCAGAACCTCCAAGATCATTTAGAAGTGTATATCCAGCAAAAGTGCACCAAACCTATTACACTATACAATGCACAAAAGCCAGTTAACATGGTGAGAATCGGTCTAGAATGGCTTTGGAAGTTTACAGGTATGAAACAAAGCATGCAATTATTCTATCATTAATCAATTTAAAATTATTACAGCCTTTTATCCTGTCGTAGTTTGAGGCCTCTCAAACAGTTCTGCGCACTCCTCCCTCTTTCTTCCCCAGTCCCGGGGAAATGGGAAGGAGAATCAAAAGAATGCAACTCCCACAGGTTGAGA
>JASSUY010033663.1:0-12650 GCA_032466535.1 Forpus xanthops
AAGAAAGAGGGGCGAGTGGTGAGCGGACTGTGTGAGTTACAGCTGGGCTTAAACTGTGACATCTCCCTTTATACCACAAACTCTGTGTTGACTGATCACCTGTCCCCAGATAGAGTTCCATACTCTCCAGCCTATCCCTAACATAAATAGCAACTCCCCCTCCTCATCTGCTGTGCCTGTCTTTTCTAAAGAGACTGTAACCTTCCATTCCAACACTCCAGTCACAGGAGCCATCCCACTATGTTTCTGTGATGTCTACTATATCATATTCCTTTAGATGTGAACACATCTCTAATTTGTTTTATTCCCCATGCTACTGGCATTTGTATAGAGGCATCTTGAGCTGACCTCCAAAAGAAGCTGGCTCATTGGCTGGAGCAGCTGGAGTATCTGCATTACTCTGAGCATTTATTATAGATGCTACTGATAAGGTGTGTTGGGATGGAATGATGTCCCCTCTCCCTGAACATATCTAGTTTAAAGCATCCTTGACCAGTCTGGCAAGTCTCCTACCAAAACCGCTCTTTCCCTTAATTATCAGACCAGCTCCACCAGCCCCCAGTAAACCTAGCCTACTAAATTGAGTCCCATGTTCTAGATAACCAAACCCCTGACTATGTCACCACCATTCTAATGATTTATTAACCTGGCCAATCCTCCTAGTTTTTTTTAAGGTCCTCCCCTGTACCTTGATCAAAAGACAATCTGAGCTCCAGAGTCCCTAACTCCCTCTCCCAGAGCTCTGTAGTCCTTCTTTATGTTCTCTGGGCTACTGCTATCTATATCAGTAGCACCCACGTGGATCACTAGAAGCGGGTAATAGCAAGACCAACTAGAGCAGTCAGCCTCTCTGCAACATCCCTAATCCGAGCCCCTGGTAGGCAACACACCTCCCTTGAGACTGGGTCAGGCTGACAGATGGGTGCCTCTATGCCTTTCGAAGTAGAGACCCCTACCACTATGACCCACCTCTTTTTCCTGGCAGCACCAGTAGCCATCTTCTTTACCAGTGCATCAGACGCTCATGGTGTGAGTGTTTTTCCTCATTAGCCTCCTGTAGAACTGCAAAGCTATTCTGCATGGGGATTAACAGATTTAGGAGGAAGTCCCTTGCTTTTAATTGTCCTCTTCTTCGTGTTTTTTTTTCTGTTGCTAGTTCCCAGTTTCCTGGGTTAGTGTCCTCCTTCTTCCCTCCATGATCTACAGGCAACACTTGAGGCCCTGCACATTTTGGGCCTGGAGCAAGCAGTGCTGCTTCCTCTCAGCTTCTCTGACATCTTTCAGCCTAGTAACAGCTTCCCGCAGCTCAGCCCCCACTGCAGGAGGACCTCCACCTGGGCACACCGAGTGCAGCCCTGCTCATTGTGCACCCTCGCCTCACCAGACCAATGCAGGCGCCCTCCACGCCCCGAGCTCTGCGCTGCATCATCCCCTCTCACCAGCTCTGCCTGGGTGCCTACGCTGAACCCTGCCGGGGCAGGCAGAGCAGAGCTCCCAGACCAGGCTCACCAACCCAGCTCGCCTGTCCCCGCGAACTGCCGCGCAAACTGCCTCGAATCTTGTTCGCACCGCTCCCTGGGGCAGGTTCTTAACCACTCAGGGCTGATGCCTCTCCTCCTGGCGCCGCCCCCTCTGAGTGAGCTGTCAGGATCCTGCCAAGCCCTGTCGAGGAGTTGAGGCTTCCTCGATGCCTGTTGCTGCTCGAAGTTAAAGCTCCTGGACGCCGAGCCTCCCCCAGATGTGGCGCTGAAGGCGTCCTCTCTCGAGCTACTCACCTCAACAATTCAGATGTTTACATTTCTTATAAGGCATAATTCTTCATATTTAATTTCAAATCTCTGCCAGTCATTCTTTCAGCACAGTTTCTAGTGTGACATTATGTCCTGAAGCAAAAATCAAAACTACCATGCAATATATGCCTCTTTGGTAAATTATCCATAATAGTCAAGAGCATGCATCAGGTAAATTATCCATAAGAGTCAAGAGCATGCATCAGATTCCAGGAATGTGGAAATATATTTAAGAAACAGATTTCCTCTTTTATTTTCCATGAAAAGCACAGTATGATATGATTTTCCCTAATGCATGCATAAAGCACTTCTGTAACAGTAACAGTAATAAAAAGAGAGAATCTAAAACTATTCTATAACTCTACCTTTTTATTTGAAAGAAAGAGGTTCTTTTACAAATGTCATATTTAAATGCTTGTACTGAGATTTTAAAATGTACTGAGATATAGATATTATTTTAGCATGGTTGATAAGGAGTTGATTTCATTCAGACCAGATGGTGCTGGATTTTGGACTTGTGAGTAAAACCAGTCTTTCGGCTTTTGCTGAGCAGCGCTTGCATAGCATCAAGGTTTTCCTGTTTTCCCACTCTACCCCAGTGAGTAGGCTGGGGTGAGCAAGAAATAAAGAGAAGAAACAACCATGGTAGGTGACCTGAAATGACCAACATTCATACTGTATGATGCCATGCTCAGCAAGGAAAGGTCAGGGGGTAGGAGGAGGAAATGGGGATATTAACTACTAAATAGCAAAAATAAATAAGGGTATTTCAAGTTTTAAGTGACTGATTGTGTGATGAGGCCCTGCTTTCCAGGAAATGGCTAAGCATCTGCCTGAGAAAGTGAGGTGGTGAGTAAATGCCTTATTTTGCTTTGCTTAACAGTCTTTATCTCAACCCAGGAGTCTTATTGCTTTGGCTCTTCCTATACTGTCTCCTGTCCCACTGAGTGAGTGAGTGAGTGACTGACTGACCGACCAAGTAGCTGGGTGACTTCTTAGTTGCTGACAGTGGCCAACCCACTACAGTGTCGTTTTAGCCACAAAGTATAGAAGACGATTTGTTTTGCCTTTATTAAATAGGCAATCAGGAATGGCTGAGACTTCCTAGCACCACTTATGCTAATGCTCTAAGATGTGATGTTTTAAAGTTGACTGGGAAATCGGTGTCTTTACTTCTGTACATGCCTTATGTCCTTCTATGCAAAAATCTGAACCCAGTTATGCTAGTGTTACCCATTAGGATGGGTGGAGCATGAACATAAACTGAATGAGAGTAATCTGAGAAAAGTTCATGTATTATTCAGTCATGTGACATAAGCAATATTTCATAGTTTCAGTTCACTTATATATAGGTTTTATGTTATTGGACCTCATTAGGCCAGCAGAAAGGTTAATATAGTAAGTAACTGTTTCCAAATATTTATTTCTTTATTTTACCTGAGAGGGTTAGGCTTGTTCAATCTGGAGAAGAGAAGGTTCTGATGAGATCTCACAGCAGCCTTCCAACACCTAAATGGGGCCTACAAGAAATCTCAAGAGGGACTTCTTACAACTGCATGGAGTGACAGAACAAGGGGGAATGGCTTTAATCTGAAAGAGGGAAGATTTAGATTTATATATTAGGAAAACTTAAGAGATTAGGGTGGTGAGACACTGGCACAGGTTGCTCAGAGAAGCTGTGAATGTCCCATCCCAGGCAGTGTTCAAGGACAGGTTGGATGGGGCTTTGAGCAATCTGGTCTAGTGGAAGGTACCCCTTCTCATGGCAGGGGGATTGAAACTAGATGGTCTTTAAGGTTCTTTCCAACCCAAACCATTCTATGATTCTGTGATTTATGGAGTTGAACACTAAGGCACAACATAGGGGATCTTGCTAATTTGAACCTTATCAGCTAAATAAGTTTACCAATAAGCTGAACCTTTGCCAGATTTGTGCTGTATCTGTGTCAAGAACAGAAGTAGTTAAAAAGAGGAAATGAACTAGTTTCCCATTCCTAAGTAATGAAATATCACTCGCCCTGCAGAGCTTCCCTGGAAGATGAGAATAATAAGGCACCAGCTAGGTTCCATGTAATCACTACAAAATGTAGAAGATGGAGCAAAGGATCTCACAGTAAAGACACTGGTGGACCTATTCTGCACGCTAGCTCTGACTTGCTAAATGGTCTTTCATTTTCAGCTCTTTGAATTTCAGTCTCCTTAACTGAAAATTGGTGGTGTCAGCATTTGTAAGGCACTTCAAAATCTACAGACAAAATTGCCATTCAAGGCCTACAGAAATACTAGCACTATCAAACATATATGATCATCTACTCTAGCCATAAAAAGCAACAGCAGAATTGCCAAACATTGGCTGATCATTGCTAACAATTATTTATGGTATTGCTATTATTAAGATTATTACTACTACCATCAGCATAACATCTAACCACAGATCAAGTGACTGATCATGCATAAACACGAATAAAAAGATCCTATAGGGTTTGCAATCTAAAACCAAACAAACAAAAAAAAAAAACAAAAACCAAACCAAACAAAACAGGAACAAGAGAACAAGGGAATGGACACTGAAAGATGAATGGACTAGTTTGATAGCCAGTAATTTTACCCCATTTACATAACACTTTTATAGACTGGCTAAGAGTGCTAAAAAGTGTATTCACTTCAAGGACCTGCTCCAGTGCCATCTTCAATGCCATTTTGGTTTTTGGCATTGCAGCTACAGCTGCTTCCTTGTCCTTTCATTTCTGCCTGCTCAGAAAATTAAATTACCAATTTGCTTTTGCAACTTGTTATGGTTTAACTATGCCAAAGGCTATTGGAATGAAAGTAAGACTAATATAAAGTACATTGATTTTTTTTTTCTGTATGTAAAAAGTAGTATATATCAATGAGATATATGTATCAGTCATGTTGAGAAATCTGCTATTTTTATTTGTTACAGAGGGGGCCTGATGAGAGAACCACATAAAAACTACCTACCACAAAGAACTGAGTTCTAAAACCTACCAAAACCAGCAGAGTGAATGAATCTGATCAGCATCTTTGGCCCTTACTAAGGAGGAATTGTAGCCAAGAGCAAAAGTTTGGTGACAGAACAAACTTGCAAGTTCCATAGCGAGAGACGGGAGCAACCTATTGCCCCTTCCAAGTCCCCCAAATGAGACTCCTGCTACAGAGATTTTGTGGCTCTTGCCTCTCCGTGAGGTTTCCCAGATAAGACGCTTCTGCTGGATGTGAGCCAAATGATTGCAAGATTCCTGTTATTCTGTCTGAAGTCCCCTGCAGGTATGTATTGCATAACTCAATTACTAAATATAAAGGAAAGCCCTTAAAAAAGCCTCAATGTAATGTGGACTGCTTGCATGCCAAAAATTTATGTTTCCACTGCACTCTGGTTGCTGACTCCCCATCAAAAACCACTTGCAACCCTGTTTCTCTCTGGTCAATAAGGCACGGTGCTGGAATTTTGACATATATGTGCACAGAAATCATGCTTGCTGTGCAAAACAAGTGTGTGAAACATGCTTGCGATTTTCCTTGAGCTTATTATCCCTAAGTATTCTTTTTCTGTCCAGATCAATATATGATCTTTTGTCTTGCCAGGACAGAATAAACAACAGAAGTCATTATTTAAAGCAAACTTTTCAACTTCTAATTCTTTCAAGCTCTTTATTACTGCACAAAAATCAATTTACAAATACAGTAGGCAATATTCCAACTACCAAAATAAGAAAATTGCACTGAATATAAAAACAATCATTCTGCTTTCCTAAAATCTCATTAGGAAGAAAACTGCTCACAGCTCAAAACCAGAGAAATAGCCATCTTAAAATAGATTCTATCTGCTGGCATCCATCATCCTTTCTCCTGTTTGTCAAGACTCTGCGGCCTTCAGCTCTGCTTTAATTCATAATGGTAAATTAAGTTCATCCTTTATTTAATCTCACTTTAATAAATTACTGCTAAACAGTCCTTCTGGTAATTTAGTAACATAAAATAATGGCTTTATAGGAGGTCATTTAAAACTGTTCTGAGCTACAGAACGGCTAACCCACAGCATCACAAGGGTCCCTTCAGTTAATATTTATCTATGTCTCATGAGTTTTGGGGGGTTTGGTCAACATTTGTATAAGATATTTTTCCAGGAATACAACTTTGGATGTCTCTATGAACAACTTAAAACTCAGGAACATATATTTAGCATTATTACAGTTCATGTTGATATTCATATACGTTATTCATAGTTAGGTTATATTAGATAAAAGTCCTAGAACTTCCCCTTCGATCTCTTGGTGTCCTTCTTAAACTGCTCAGAACAAAAGCAGCATCAAATTGGTCTGCTAGAGAATTCTGGACCTAACTGAAAAAACGTCAACCTGCAGCTTAATATAAATCATTCTCAAAAGACAGGGTGGAAACTTCTATTTTAATGCTGTCATGGTTTAAGCCCAGCCATAACTCAGAAAATCACACGGTGTCTCTCTCACTCCCCTCCCCCCTTTCTCCCTCCTCCACTCCCAGAGGGATGGGGAGGAGAATCAAAAGTATGTAACATCCACAGGTTGAGATAAGAACAGTCCAGTAACTAAGGTATAATACAAACCACTACAGGTACCATCAATAATAATAAGGGAAATAACAAGGGAAGAAAATACAACCACATACCACTCGCTGACCCAGCCTGACCAAGCAGTGATCTCGCCCTCCCAGGTAACTGCCCCCAGTTTTTATAGTAGGCATGATGTGCTGTGGTATGGAATACCTCTTTGGTTAGTTTGGGTCAGGTGTCCTGTCTCTGCTTCATCCCAGTTTCCTCTCCTCTCTGGCAAAGCATGAGACTCAGAAAGTCCTTGGTCAGGGTAAATATTACTGAGCAACAACTAAAAACATCAGTGTTATCAGCACTGTTCCCAGGCTGAAAGTCAAAACCACAGCACTGCACCAGCTACTAAGAAGGAGAAAAATGACTGCTACTGCTGAACCCAGGACAAATGCCCAGAAAAATGGGGTTTCTGTTCATTCATTGAACTGGTGGGAGTTTAAAGCTGTTCAGGTTAATCACATGCACTGCAATATTAGCTAAAAAATTCTCTATCAGATTTTGGTCTGGATGCAGTTGCAGACCATCTGGAGTAATGCATGGATGTGCATCTTCTTCCTCAAAGTCACGGCAAATGACAAATGAACAACGCTAATGAAGGACAGCATTTTCAGGAAAGAGCATGGATACAGAGTCACAGTCTCCATTTTTTGAAGAGTATTTGAGGTTTTTGAAAGAACATTAATTCCAGACAGCAGTACATTGATAACAGCAATGTATCTACACCATGGCCATTGACATGGACATTATCTCTATTGATATTCACTGAGTCTTGTTAGTAAACACTAAATTCACTTACAAAATTTTAATGAGCTGTAAAGAGTTAAACATAAAGATAACTCTAATGTCCCTGATTTCAGCTAACTATATTAGATTTTCTTTGCTTCATTGTGAATATTTTGTTGAAGATAAAATTCTTAACAGCTATTTTAACAAAAGAATATAAAAAGCTATAGTCCAAACATCCCAAGATAAGATGGGAAGTTTAAACCAGGAGAAATACCTTGCAAGTGAAAAATACCTCAGAACTCCCTCATGTCCAAACAAGATGTTCTGATTAGTCAAATGTCTAATGTAAGATATTAGCTTACAGCAAAAGTATTTTCTTCTCCCTTCACCTTGAGTCAGTTTGTCCACCATTAATACAAGGTATGCACAGCTCAGACACATCAGATGATACAAATTATATTCTTTAAAAATAATACTCCGTGATATAATGGGAAATAAAGATGTCATCAGAGTGAATGATGGGCATTACATTCACTAGCAACTTCAGCCAGTTACTGTATATTATAGCTTCATATTCCAATAAAAGGACGATCATGTGGTTTGTTGTTTCATGGTTTGTTTTTTTTTTAGTCTTTGGTTCAACTAAAATTACTATTAACCAAAACCAATTGGTTTATAGTTGTATAATCAAGTTAATCTTTTAAAACAGAAATTATACTTGAAATGTTACTTGTGCATATGCCCTTAATAACAACTGGAGAATTTTCTCTTCAGAAGAAATTGTAAGTGCATAAAGAATTTAGATAAAGGTCACAATTTTTATTAGGGTAGTTATGCATTTGTACAAATCACAGGTTCTTTTTGTTTTTAGAATTAACATAGATAATCATAGAATTAGAATAATTAGGGTTGGAAAGGATCTTAACATCACCTAGTTCCAACCCCTATGCCATGGGCAGGGGCACCTCACACTCGACCATGTCGCTCAAAGCTCTGTCCAACCTGGTCTTGAACACTGCCATGGATGGAGAATGAGCTAAGCCAGTGTTTTTTGTGTTGTTCTGAGCCCCTAATGTTATTAAGTTGTTGAAATTTAGTAGAAGAGTAAAAGCTAATTGACTGACCCAGCTGGTGTGTAATGCACGGCAACGATCACCTCAAAGGCTAATCATTTTGCCAGAATACTCTTAGTGTCAACTACTAGAAGGAAACGTGAAGCTTTACTATCTTCTATCACATGGGCAGAACTCAGAAAGAAGTAGCTTGTGGGCAGCCTTGTGTCATAGGACTCAGCTACCTCTGATAGTCAAGTGTTCTTAATGAATGTCACAGTATGCACTAGAAAGACTGTTTCCTAGTCATAATAAGAAGATTAAGTAGGTAAAAAGCAGCTATCAGTGAAACAAAAAATTAATGGTATGCTTTCTAAAGTGGACAAGGAAAAAAAAATACCGTGATGATGGAAAACAAAAAAACATCAGAATGTCTTCTCCTAAAACCTGGGATAAAAGAGATAGCATTCTGGCACCTATTAATGTAATAGCTTCATAACAGCTTTTGTGATACACAAAAGTATTTTGTGTATCAGAAGTATTGTGTGGATAAATATGTCCATGAATTCTTTCCTTTCTGGGTGTCATATAATCATGCATTTCTAACTGCCTTAGTGTTCATAGGAGAGAATTTATCTCTTTTAATATCAGTTTAATTTCTTCCCCATTCTCTGCTTCCATCATTCCACTCAATACAACAAAAAAACCAACTTGAAAGTAAACTGAAAGTAGTGGTACATAGTACTTTCTCCACAATACAAAGGAATTTTCTTTTGTTCAAACCATAATAAGCCAGGAAGCTGAACAGAAAGTAGAACCCAAGAAGTAACCACTTTCCATGGCAACCACTCTTTAAATGCTTCATGGCAGGATCAAAAGGAGACAAGTCCAAATATTCACAGGTAGGTTTAAACCATATCCAACAACTAAAGCCATATTTATTATGTGAACTTTCTTCCAATACCAGTTCACTCAGCTTTCTGTGAATGTGCACACAACAGCAGTTCAGTACACAAATATAAAATACTTCCAGTTCACAATCTTTCTGTTGTCTACACAACATTTTTCAGTTGCAGGTCTACACTACATATAGGCAAATATTATCAAACTGCTCCATAAATGTCTGCTGTACTTTAAAGTAGAATATTTACTGGCAAGACTTCCCCAGGACATGTAAATTCAAATCAATATCCTCCAATAACTTTTGTTAGCTGGAGCAGACCCTTTATCAGCTTCACTCAAAAAAATCTACTTAGACTGAAAAGAAAGGAATACTACAGAAATAAGCTTTTGTTTTTCTTTTGGTAGGTACCATATTCTGGTGAGAGTTATTTCTCCTCTTTCAGTGATGCTTGTGGTCTAACACTTATCCTTTCTGACATAGGTAAGAAGACCAACAACACCAACAAATGCCTGTGCATGCTGCAGAAGCACCTTCTGAATGCAAGGAAATAGTAATTATGGCTGATGGTGGCTGTGTTCCCTCAGCACTGTAAAGGCAGTACTGTGCACGTGTAGATCAGATTACCACATTATGGACTACTAGAGCAACCTATGCTACAAGGATCATCAGCAATCAGAGATCACATCTTTGCAAAAAATGGTATTTTCAGCTCAGCTATCTCCTAGAGGAAAAGAAAATAAAATCAAAGGTTTGGATGAAGCTAAATCTTAAAATAACTTGGTGTCATAGGTTTGGTGAGAAAATCATCCAAGAAAAACCTTGGTAAGTACTGAATAAACAAACAAATTTTTCATGTAGTTGAAGGAAATTCATTGAAATTACTTTTCCTACAACAATCATATGGGAAAGAAAGGTATTCAGAAGCAGAAAAGATATACCACATGTTGTTTCATGTGTTCAAATGAATGGGTCTTGCTAGCAAAAATAGCAGTGTGACAAAAGCAAGTATTTAGCAGAATGGGAGACAAAGCTTGCAAAAAACTTGTGATCTAGCCACAGTCATAAGAAAACCTCCAGCAGCCCAATGCTCTTCAAGCCACCGAGGACAGATGAAGACTAAGCAGTAAGCTACTGAGCCCTCAGCAGTTTGGCGTTTATTGCTGCTGCTTCTGCTCCTACCTCTGGCCATGAACACACTGCTTGACTTTTCTGCACATCAGCTTCCCTCACTAGCAAAATGTAAAGAAAAGTACTTGTTTTCCTTGTCAGAAATTTTGGGATTTACAAAGCACTCTAAAGAAATCGAAATACCATGCAGTAAGTTGGTATTATTATGTTGCTGTTCACATGCAAGTATTTCAAAGATCAGACAAACCCTGGTGGGTAAAAAATTGTCCTTAACATGTTTTGTTGCAATAGCTTGTCATACACTGAGATAACTGACTAGGTTTCATTTGCAAAAACAGAAATACACAACTTTGTCGAAGATAACAAGACTGAAATGATGAAAGAAAGGAAAGTGCCAAATACTGCAACTCAGCATGTTAAGTATACATCATGGATGAAACTGAAGCTGAGATTTTTGAAACTGAGCTCTTTGTCATTCTGAGGATGTCTTAAATTAATATTGATCTATTTGGTAAGCAAATCAGTCAAACATATAAATTCTTCTTAAAATAAAATTTTAGTCATTGATTCTCTTCTGGTTTAGAAAATCAAGTATATTGAATACACACATCCATACAGAACAAGCAGAATGTTTTGGCATGAGAAAATCTATTATGCCGTCAACCATTACAGTTGTCAGGCAAGCAGTATTTGCAACTTTGTTTGCACATATATTTTGCCTGACTTCAGCACAATATAGAACGGATTTTCTACTACCACTTCCAATCATGGCAGTAGGATTAGACCTTAGCTTGATTTTTTAGGTTCAAATCCTTTCCTAAACCTTGTTGTTTCTGAAAGATAACATTTGTCTGACAACTGAGCTGACTTACAGATCTATATGTTAACTTGGTAGAATGAAGTAATGAGAATATTTTTAAGAAGCCTTTTAAAAACTTGTTTCAACCCTTATATTTACATCTCAATTACTGACAGTTTTCATGAGAAAGCATCCTGCAATAAATATGCTAGCATTTCTCTCAGATAAAAATGATGGATGTGCCTCTCCAGGATGAGATTTGTAGTAGGGCTAGAGCATGTCCTTGGCCGGATCAAGCAAAGGACATAAAAATGAGCTGCTGTAATCAATTGATAGTGTGAAACTGTCATCTTCATGATCAAAAAATTCTAAACTTCTTTCTTACCTAAATAGGTCTGGAATTCTTAAATGGGAATATATAGGATAGACAGCCATTGATATCCAAGCAGAGGCATCACATATATCCAGTGAAGCCTTAAGATGACTAAGTTCTATTTAGGCTCTTAAATAACCATTGACTTGAATGCACTGTTAGGATACTCAATATTCCTTTGATTCATGCCCAAGCAATGTAAAATGCCTGTGAAAATTCCAGTCAACAACAACAAATCTCTCTTACACTAAGACAGAAAACAAATTTAAGTAAGATGTAAGCACATCTCTGCTTTTTAACTTAAAAAGAAATTTACTGTATCAAAATGCAGTGAACATAGTAAACCATGTTATGCATAAGCACATTAAAGTACTTCCTATTTAGCTTTAGTACTGAGGATGTTAATGCTGTTGCTATTGTGCAATGAAGATGTTGAGAATACAAAAAATACCTGCATATATATATACTAGTATTCCAGTTTCACAGAATCATCGAATAGTCTGTCAGACATTTGTGTTTTAGGAGACCTAAATTATGCATGAAAAAAAACCAGATTTTCATGTACCATTTGACATCAGTTTACTGTTATAGCTGTCAATTTATGAAATGTTGCTATCTTTGTTTCCTAGATGATCTGTGAGCTGGTAAAATCTAACTTAGGCCATTTTGTGGAAAACAGAGGGGAAAAAAAAAAGGAAGGAATAATTCCTAGGCACAACATCAAGCCAATACACTAACAAAAGAAATATAGGGGTTTTCAAGGAAAGGAGAGATGATGCCAGCTTCTCCAAGTGATTATTCTTTACCTTCTTTCCACTTATTTTCCTTGCTTTCAGCCTTCTGCCCCCATGGTGTAACTTGTCTAGCCATTAGTTGAAATAGAACTTTTTGCTGTTCTTAACACTTTAGTTGCAGAAAGCATTGCTTATACTTCTGATTTGTTTTCACCATACTGAGCCTCCTCCTGGGAGGCAAACAAACTATGTAAAGCTACCCAAAATGAAACACTTGGGTGTTAATTTTCTGATGAGGCCCTGTCTCTTGATTAAATTTAAACAGAAAAAAATAATCAAATTTATTTCTTTCAGAGTGATCTTGCTACAAATATAATGTCATTCTTTAAACTTAACGTCACTTTCTGTGAAATGCCCTTTAAGGGAAAAAACCCTTGAATTTTATTAGATTTCTCTATGATACGTGTCATGGGTTCAGCAGCAGCAGTTATTTTTTCTTTAAGCAGTAGCTGGTGAGCACTGTGTTTTGGATTTTTGG
>JASSUY010033665.1:0-16882 GCA_032466535.1 Forpus xanthops
TCGTTACAGTCTTCAAAATGGCTCAGAAACGGCTTTGAAGGCATTCTTCCAGTAAAGTGATTTCCACAGAAGCTGTGACCTGAGCACGCCACTTTAACCTTCCGTGGTGCTCTTTCCAGACATAAATACTTATCCCTTAAAGTGTCTTCATACAGCTGCTGCCCATTTTCATTCTCACAATTATTTGTCAACTCCATTAATCCGCAAGTGCAGGCCAGGGAACCAGTGGTGTTACCAACATCAACACTTACTGGCTGCAAGCAGTTATCCAAAATGAAGCTGCTGTGTAAACTGCACAGAGCTTTTGATATATTCCTTTCACTAGCACAGTGAAAGCGAAAAAAGGCCACTTTATCGGTATCATTGTTGTCATTCTTATTTACTGCTGTTTGGCTTCTCAACGAAGGTCCATTCATTTTCAACTGTATTTCAGCAAGCATGGATCTTTCCAGTGAAGCAGGAATTCCAGTTTCCAAGCATGCCTCTCCCTCTGCTAAAGGATCACAGGATTTATACAGCTGGCTGCACGGGATATTGCTCTTGTAGTTTTTCTGTACAATGTTACAGTTAATGTTAAGAAATTCCACTGAATCAGGAATGGAGCTGTTCCTCTTCCAGAAGTTTTCATTACTATTGTCATTAGTCAGTTTTTCTTTTGCCAGAGAGAATATTTTGGGCACTGAGCCCTGAAGACTTTCTTCTTCAAGTCTGTTTAAGTATGAGAAAGCATGTGTGGTTTGCCTTCCCGGACTGGCAGCATGTCTTTTTATAACACTGGTGTCCAAAGCATTTTGAGTATTTCCATCTCCAGCTGACTGAGCAGGTATCACTTTACCCTGCACCACAGAGACAAGAACAGACGTTGTCATCTCCTCAGAGGTCATCTTGACACAGTAATTCCTAGATGTGTGCTGGGGATGCAGAAGGGGGCAGGGGGATGCACTGTCTACCAATTGTCACAGCATGATGTCAGTGTAACAAAAGGTTCAGTGCTAAGTAATCAGGGAACACATGGTAAAATATAATTGACTTCTCGTTCTTTTTGAGCTGGATTTTAACAGAAACTGTATTTCTTCACTGTTGGGCTATTAGGCTTTGTCAAGCTTCGATTACAGGCATGAAATACAAACATATTTAAAACAGCTTTTTACTGTGACATGGCCATTCAGCTTGTCTCTTCCAACAATTGCTTCGTCTACAATATGTAGCACACACACTGTTGCCTCAGGTTGCATAAGATGACCAAACCCATAATCCATGTCAAAGACACTTCTCTCCATAAGGCATCCAAAGAGTTGGGTTTCTGTGAAAAAAAAAAAAAAAGAAAAAAAAAATTGAACAGAATCCATGGCATAAAATCCATCATCACAATTACAACAAAATGTTTGAGGTTTTTTAATGCAAAGAGAAAGAACACAAAATGACAGAAGTTAATTATACTGAGACCTAGAGAATCCCAAAATACACACTTAAATCTGTCTTAAAGTCTCACTTTACAATTTGGGGAAATCACAGTAATGATTTATATACTTAAATAGCTGTCTTCACTTTACTATGGAAAGCTACATGACTGCAGAAAACTGATTTTACTGAAGCTGTAACACTGAAATTGAACATACAGGATATACACAAAGAGAAAAAAGAAATGCCTTTTCTATAATTTTTTTGACCTACATCAGGACAGGTTAAAATATTTTGAAGAACAAAGTTAATTTTAAACCTACACTGTCTTTTAAAAGTAATTATTTTCCTGTTCAGAACTAAATTCTATGACAAATATAAGTGTTTTGGTATTATGTGGTGTCTGTTTTCATTAAATGTTTATGAAGTTTAATGTTCATGTTGTTACCATGAAATCATGAAGAAAACAAACACAGTATTTTTGGCAGAATTTTACGACTGAAAAAGCATGAAGGCAGAATAGGGTAAAAGACTGAAATATTAATAATCTTTTTAACCCCTTTACTTGTACGCTTTAGGCTACAAACTTAACCTGCCCTTCAACACTTGCCATTAACTCTCAAATAGCAAATAGCATGGCAGAAGTAAATCTCGGAATCAGAAAATAAGAAGTGCCAGTTCAACAAAGGAAACAGAAAAATAAGAGCCATACTCAGCTAAATCATGGGGAATTAAAATTAAACATATATATGCTTTTATTTCAATTTGCCATATTTAATGTTTAAAACCATTGCATGTTATTAAAAACATGAAAAATGCAGAAAGTTATATTAAAGCCTAAGTTTACAAAAACAGTCTAAATTCACTAGAAATAAGCAAAAAAAATATGACTTTGAAACTTGAGTAGCAAAACATACCACAGAACTGAGGCAAATCACTGGCTAGGTACAACAACTTGATTACCGAACTGATCAAACAAATGTTGACCCAGGCACTATTTACATAAGCAGAAGGGGCTCCTTCCTTCAATTCAATTCATGCAGTTTAGCTAAGCACAATAATTAAATCATCTGTAGTTGATGAAACAACAAGGAATGATGGGAAGGAAAACATCAGGAAAACCTAATAATGAAAGTAATTTAAAGCATGAAATCTGTTTTATTACTCTTCTCAAGTAATTATAATTACCAATTTTATTTCAAAACATTTTAGTGTTACCTTTCATTTTTATTTATTACTGATCTTCATCCAAAAGCAGTTTGGCAGAAAACAAAAATGTAAAATGTACACTTTGGTTAATAGGATATGTGATGTGCTATTTTTTCATGTAATAAAATACACAAGTGTAACTAAGCGTATCATTTTTCGGGGGGGGGGGGGGAAGATGAGGGGCAAGAGGAGGGGTGAGGGAGTGGTGTGTATGTCTGTAACAAAAAAAAGGAAGCTAATTTTTAACAAAAGTTACATTTTGCTACAAATCCATGGCTTAACAGCTTGCCAGCAAGTGAACAGCATTCATTCTTCAGACAGTAGCTACCATAAATGCATGGGAAATCTCAACTGTCAATCGAGATTTCAATTTTATTGGTTTAACAACAGAAGAGAGATCAGAGAGGGTCACAAAGGAAAGTGACAGAGACAGAACAAAGAGCTACGAGTTTTACATTCTCCATCCATTACAAAATGCGTGTGCATGCCAGATCAGCCGGAGGAGAAGCAAGAAGGGAAACTCAGATCCTGTATGAGGGAGAGATTTAGCACCAGAAAGGAAAATAAAGGCTACAGTTCATAGAAAAGTCATGCAGAAGGAGATTGCAGTAGCTGGATAGAGTGTCAGGAACAGGACTTAAACTGGAGTCATGTTACCAACGCAGTTCAGAGAGCACCCTATGAAATACTGCGACAGCACAACCGTAGAGGAGGTACAGTGGGAAACCAGCACCCAAGCAATTCTTTAAGTCCATATTCCCCGATAGAGCCTTTATCATTAAATTGTACCCTGCAATTCATTTTAGTTCACTTTCTTCAATCTTGCCTATTTCACTTTCAAAAACAAACAAAACCCCAGACACTTAAAACACACACAAGAAAGGAAGGTACTTAGCAATTACCTTATTCTACCATTTCCTATCCCTTTTCCCTGTCCTTCTTCCCCTTCAAATCCCCAGATAACAACTTATGTAACTTTTTACCACTACACACTTGAAGAAAACTGCAAGCAATCCACCTAGAAATTCCCATCTTATTTCTTCTGGCAACCATTCTGTACCTTTGAGTCATCTATATATGACAATGTTGATCAAAAAAAGAAAGATCTAGGACTATTTCTAAGAGAAGCAGCTCTCTTCTTATTGATCTCTTAAGTTTTTTTCTTGCTATATCAAGTAAAAATAATACTCTGTAAAGGGTATACAAAATTTATATGCTTTTTATATATTACTATATATATAATAGTCTTCAGTACTGATTTTTTAAGGATTTCTTTTACCTGTCAAAACATGTCAGCCTACTGATTCACCTTTCTTGTTTGCATCAGAAAAATTCCAGCCAAACAAATGAAAATACAAGCCACGAAAGTATACTTATTAATATACTCTCTGTAATATTGCTAAGCCAGGAATAAAAAATAATATAATGGATTGACACTGGAAATATACCTCTTATTACACTAGCGGCCAAACAAAATTCTTACAAAACCACATCACTCTACAAGGCAAAAAGACCACGTCACTATGCAAATTTCACATCACACAATAAACCTGAGATCACAAAACTGATCATGCATGTTATCTTTTTGCATCTTTATAGAGAAGTTAAAAAAAAGAGCCACCACAAAACAAAAAAAAACCAAACTAAGCATATCACTGATTCACCATTTTGCTTCTGTAAAAAGAAAACTGAAAACAAAAAAAAGAGATACACCTATATGCCCAAAAGCCCAAAAAGCTCATACAGAGGCCAGGATTAGTCTTCCACAGTCCTCCTTCCTTCAACATCATTCTCCCACCTGTCTCTTAGGCCAAAGTCTCTCCACACGCGTCCGCCCCAAACTGCTTTTCTTGGATCTTTTTCTTTTTTATACAAACTTCATACCGTAACTTCCTCACCAGTGGTTTTTTTGGTCACCTTTCCCCTCAACTCCAGAGGATACACTCCTGCCTATGCTGCTCTACCAGCATCAATTTTTATCCATGCCTATGTCTGAAATCCAGCTCAAGAACAATGTCTGCCTAAGAAGTTCCCTGTCTATGTTCAGCTGTTCTCACCCTCTCATGACCACTGCAATGTGATAGGGAACTGATCCATCTCAAGAATTTTCTGCTCAAGTTACTTAACAGCTAGATCATTTTCCCAATCCAGTTCATATATGGTTGTACTAATGTGTGCTACAGTGGCACAGGAGAGAAAATGAGTAGCATGGAAAGGGGGGAAAATGTTGCTTAAATTGGTTTACACCTTTCTATAATTTGCAAATGTAATTTGATGCTTCAGCTATGTCAAACTAGCAGATAGCAGACACTAAAGCTGCCAGACTTGCTCCTCCCCTTACTCTTGGCCTTTGGTCCCCATTTCTCCCATCTCATGCAGCTAGCCATCAGGAGCCCAGAGTGTTGATTCAGCTGGCTGATTTTTCAGGAAAGTATTCCTTCCATCCAAATGAACTGACCCACCTTGTGGCCACATAATCACTATACTCCATGAAAAGGAAACAGTAGGAATGCCTGGTAGGGACCACACGTCTCAGTAGTAGCTTCAGTTTAGATCAAGTTTGCTATGATGTCTAAATGCACCATGAACATAGCAGACCAAGAGAAAAGTTTTCTTGTGTATGAGTGTGCTAAAATTTCATGAAGCAGCAAATAAAAGCCAATATGGGAGAGCCCCTCATCTACAGATAACTGCAAAAATACCTGAAGCTGCGGCTTTGCTGAACAGATGACAAGGACTTCATGCGTCCCTCACACACTCTTCTCAATCTCTGCTTCTTACTTTAATCAACAGGTTTCAATTCACTACGCCCAGGAAATTGCTTAAACTGCTGGAATTCATTAGACATGTGATGAAGAGCATTAACACAGTGTTATATAAATGCTATCAAGTGTAAAACTCACCAGCTCAACCAATAAAACAGTATTTTGTAGCTTACTGTAAAACAGCAGAGGAAGAGGGAGAAGGGAAGCCACTCCCTGTTGCTTTCCTTACTTGCCTAGCAGCATATGGGTGACCAAGGCCTAGATCTTCATATAAAATCATTACACATAAACACATACATGTATTTGCACATAAACCAACACTGAAATTATTCAAAATCAAGAAATTCTTTACTGTAAGGGTGGTGAGGCACTGGAATGACTGCTGCTCCTGAACCCATGACACCAGGGAAGTTGTGAATGCTCCATCACTCGCGGTGTTCAAGGTCAGGCTGGACATAGTCTTGGGTGACATGGTTTTAGTGGGAGGTGTCCCTGCCCATGGCAGGAGGTTTGGAACTAGATAATCTTAAGGTCTTTTCCAACCCTGACTATTCTATGATTCTATGTTGCACATTCAACTAGAAACTCACCAATTTCATAGTTAAATTTGAATATAAAAGCACATGAAGTAGACAGCTAAGCCTGGACTGTATACACACATACTGACATTTTCTAAAGCCACTAGATTAGCCAAATAAATTCATTAATAACTACACTGGTTCATTTCACAAGGTTTAAGTTATGTCAGAAATGTAATGTGCTCCTTCTGTCAGTAAAGTAAAAATACAGGAAACTAGATCCAGTGCTAGTGAATCATCCTGGATGCAGAGGTCAGCCAATAAAGACAAATTAATAATGAAAATAAACAATCTGGCAACCTTTCAGCATACGCACACACAAAATGTATTAAGTCTGAAAACATGTGACATAAGACTAATTTGTCTTTCTTTTTTAACACCGCTGCATATACTTCTAGACTTAAAGTGCAAGCTTTCAATTAGTATTAATAATATTTAATAACAATAATAATAGTTAATAATTGCTTATTCCCCAGCCATCTGGAATTGAAGTCTACAATAGTCTATGTAAAATACTCAACATCAAAGACTATACAACTGTGTTAATTTATTATCAGTTAAATCTATAATCCATGACTCAATTAATTGCCTTTTGAAGTCAGCAGGAATTCTCCTTCAGAAGGAAAAAAAAAAAAAAAAACAAACAAACAACAAAACAGCACATTAAGACTTAAGACACACTATTATTTAGTCTAAGGAAAGGCATGTGAAGGATCAGAGCCATCGCACAATGCAGTAAGTTGATAGTCTTTCAAGTCTAGGCTGCCAAGGAAAAGATGATTAGATAAATATTTGAGGATGTTGTTTGGACAGTGCGAAGAAGCAACTGTATGAGGGGCAAGTATGGGATGGATCTCATGGTAAAGATGGGGATTGTTTAGAGAAGCTGCACGCTGCCAGATTCCAAATGCAATCCAGTATGTAGGATGTTGTAGGAACTTTACAGGGAGCTCAGTGAATGCCCAGCAGGGGCCAAGATTACGGTGCAGAGGGTCAAGGGGGCTGACAAACAGGCACGTGATGTTATAAAACACATACTGGTGGGTTTTGTATAGCAGAATAGCAAACTGCTATTTAACTGAGATGGAAGGTAATTTATGAAACCTAAAGGGCAAATGGAGACAACCTGACAATCCTCCCTTCTTACCTGGCTACACTGGGACATCTATAGCTATTTCTCCAACTTTTACCCTGCATGCTACATATAGACAGTGACTAGCCTAAACAAAAGACATTTTAGTACACCAAAAAAAAAAAAACCACCACCAACCAAATAATTACACTAATTAATTCAATTTAATAAATATTTACGTATCACCAAAGGCATAAGCAATCAGTGAGTAAAATTCTTGGGAAGTAGTAAACTACAAACAATTTGACACAGTAAGTGGCTACAAAACCATTGTTTCTCACATGACCCCAACAACTGTGTTTAAAGAACATTCAAGTCAGTAAGGAAACAACTGATTCATAAGGAAAGTTATTTGTAAACTACAAATATCCATTTACATTTCTTTTTTAGAAATTAATCTGCAGTTTGTTCCAGACCAACTTTTTGAAGAGAACAGGAAACCCACATTTATTAACTCCTCAATTTATCCTGTATCGTGCACACTATTAGTTTATCATTACAGTGCCTTATCTCAGAAACAGGTGGAAAATACCAGTACAAAAGCAGGGCACCATGGCATCAGTTTCATAAACCTTTCTTCTGCCCAGGGAACCACAGGCAAACAGTAAGGAGGAAATGGCCAGACACTTAAAAATCACTCAAGATGTACACAAACCTGGTTTGAACAGTTGGAAGCAAGCTACGACAACATTTTATTTGGCATAGAGCATCATGCAGAGCCTCAGACTTACCACTGTGTCCGTGTTTTAACAATAAAAAACCCTTGAAGAGCTAAAGTATTTATATATGCTGTCAAGTTAGAGACTTTTTTTCTAATTTCTAAAAAACTTGTCTAAACATTATCAAGTATTAGATGTCTCAAACTATGCAAATGTCTACCAGATGGTGAACCTTCTCAACTGCCTCATCATTCATTGCCGCATCAGGCAGAATCTGAAGCTACTGCCAGATACCAGCTCCACTCTTCATTTCTGCATAGAAACTCCTTTTCTATATGAGGAGAAACACTGAGAGAACACAAGACTGAATTTATCTCACTGTCATGGTCAGTTCTTTAGATCTTTCTAGATGTGATCTGCAGTAAGTTGTTTAAATAAACTTCCTGTTTGGTGGTTACTTGAATTTCATGCTAAATGACCTTATCTGAAAGATGTAATTTCACTAACACTCACATGAACTAGTCCTTCCATCCAATGTAAGACAATAGTTAAAGGCAGGATTATTCTTCTCCATCTTTGAACATGTATTCCTGGAATAATTCCCTTAACTTTTGGAAGAACTGTGAAAAAAGTCTCACAAGTGGGAAAGATTTTGGGGCAGAGACTCACACTCACAGGAAAAGGGAGTGTAGCAGAATTTCGAACAAAAATTTTCAAAGCACAGAATTCAATGAACTCGACTCTGATAAGTAGAAACTCATGGAAAGATTAAATAAAACTATAAGGGAACACAAATTAACTGGAAATTAATAAAAAATACTATGTGAAAGACACAAATAATGCTTACGCAGAAGAAAAGTAGGAAATACAGCAAGAAATAGAATAAAAATTAGAAAAAAAAAAAAAAAAAGCCAGCTACAAAATAAATGGGTCAGTGTATCAGGATGTATTTAAGACCTAAGAATTCAAAAAGGAATCATAAAAATGCTGCAAAGGTGGTCAAAATTAAAAATAAGATTTGGGGTTAGAGCCAGCCTACTGGCAGGCTGCAGCCAAAGTAGCTGATCCTTCTCTTTCCTGCCACTTTCAGTGAGGTAGTTTCACTGTCTCCTGATCAGGAACTCCTGCAAGGAGGGGAATTGACTGATCCAGAGGAAAACTAACTGAGGGTAAAGGAAAGACTGGTCTTCAGGCAGAATTATCTGATGCCACTTACAGTACAGTTAGTTGACAGAAGACAGAGCAAGCACAAAGCAGGGTGGAGACAAGAGGGAGAGTACAAGACAGCGGAAATGTACCTGCAGCATTTTGCATTGAAACAGCTTTAATGACTCATCAAAATACATTCTAAAAATTCATCTATAGGAACATAAACATGTACCTATAAAAATTTGAGAAGTTAAGGCAACACAAGTTACAACTAACAAGTAAGGTAAAACACAACAAAGCAAAGACCATAAGGAAAGTTCCATTACTTAAAGGCAGTAAGAATCATTAAGATTGACACAAGATGAAATGTTCAACCATTTTTCAGGATTCAGATGTTATCCTGTGCTTCACTGGAATTACTCACATAATTCGTTACTGTTTCAACACAGCCAGAAAATTATCTTTCTCTGATGGAGATTTGAAAACTCCACTACCAAAACCAAATATCTTAAAAACCAAAAGCATCAACCCAGTTCTCCAGATTTGTATTTATCAGAGTGAATAGCTATAGTTATTAAACAAAGCTGTTATTTCTTTGCCTTTTATCAGATCATCAAATTAGAGCTAGGTATGTTTAAAGCTAATACAATTATGTATCTTAACCACACTCCCTCAATTTTTAACGATCAAAATTTCCTACAGTTTCACAAACACATTTGCATTTAGTCAGCTTGCAAGACTTCTTCAGAAAAGTTTTTGTTACTCCCTTAATCATCCTCAATATCTTATGGTCACCATATTCATCAGGATTAAATATCACTGTAGTAAAAAAGTATTTTCTTCCTTCCATGTAGTCCACTGACAATCTTTCACTTTGAGGTCAAATGTGAGATTTAGCAATTAAACAGATGTAAAACCTAGCTCAGACATGCAGAAATAAAAAAAAAAAGATGCAAGGGGACATAGTTTAATTGGGCACAAAAGTGTATTATCTTTTTCACCTGGCAACAATGGGCAGTAACTTGCACTATGCAGATACTGCTTTGTTCAGTTCCAGATGATGGTCTGCCATCAGTTCTCCACAGTTGAATTCTATATTAATTATAGGGTCCTCATTGCTCCTATTCTTTGCATTAATACTCACCTAAGACAAAGGGGATGCCTTTCCAATGTGTAAACACTGGAAACCTCAACACTCATTTCCAGCTCCTCTGCAAACTACTTTTTTCTAATTTCATTCTAACTTCAGTTTAGCCCCAAACCAAACTGCTACAAAGGAATATATGCACTGGTCACAACACAAAAAGACAAGGACAAGCAACAGGTTTGTGTCTTTCAGCCCTAAGCAAGTGCCCAGCTAGTTAGCTTAGTATTTAATGTGAAGATTAACTGAGCCTAGTAATGTACTCTTGCCATACGGTCAGAACTGCCTCACATAGGCCCACTGAGGATCTTTTACAGGCCTGAAGAGCAAGTAGCATTTCACAGCATGGCCTATATGTTCGGAATTTGAGTACCAACAAACAATCATTCAGATTCTTTTAAACACTTACAGCTTCAAACTGAGAAATAATTTAGCCATCATCCCATTTCAAGGTTTTGTCCACCTTCAAAGATACTGTGGCTCCCCTGGATTCAATGCCATCAGTAATATTGTTGCTTTATCCTTTAACAAGCCCTCAAGTTCTACCCATACACATCTTCATTCACATGGTTTCTCCTTAATCAATTTATGCTATTTCTCCTCTGTTGATAAAGCACAGTATGTTCCTTCACCACGGCCACCCAGTGTTTAATATGTTGGAAAATAACTGTGGGAGCTCCTACTGCTCAGGACTCTAGGTAAAATCCCACAAACAGAAGCAACGAAGCTGAAGTGGAGAGGGTTTGCGCACAAAGAACCTCAATTGCAAGTTATTTTTAAAGCATTGCGAATGTTTATTTTTTGTGGGTTTTTTTTTAAGTACAAATGAAAATCATTTGTGTCATCAAATAATAATATGAGGAAAACTATTTTTCTGTATTTCCTGTCATTTGACAATCACTTCTGTGGCCTTAAAAATATTAATACAAAATTGGATGCTTGGATACAAACATTACTGTTCTGAGAACTTAGTTATCACATTCAAAATCTGCCGCTTCAAAACATGAACTGTTTATGACTCTAAAAAGTCAACAGTAACCTGGGATTACATACTAATGTAATTTGTAAATATGGTATACTCCCTCCATTCTAGTTTCTATCAAACTCCCTCTTCAAAGAATCATTATCACATTTAAGTTTAGTGTGTGAGCAGGAAAAATTACATTATTTGATAGCCAGACAAGTTCCTGAAATGTAAGGGAAAGTAAGCAGGAAAATTATTACAGGCCTTCATTTGCAAAAAAAACATCCAACCACAGATTCACAATGGCAGACCAGTGACAGAAATGGGCATTTCATGCTTTAATCCCAGTTCTCTTCCTACTACACCCTGCAAAAGAAGCTTTCAGATGCTCCCTTGGCCAAAGGATACTGTTTGTCTAAATCAGTTGCTTCAAACCTTTAGAAGTCAATGCCTTGGTCAGCCAGCCACTCACTCAGCTCTACAGTTGGTTGACCCTTTCAGACTACTGGACAAGGTTCAGACAACACAGTACATCAGGCACACACCATGACCTTCCTGGAGCACCATCTGTGCCTCCCAGGAAGGTTTCTCTCCCTGCACTGGAATCCAAACATCCACAGTGACAGAAACCAGTACATCAGTTTCCACAAAAGTAGGTTTATTTACCTGGACACTGCAATAACGAATACTAATTCAGAGGATCTACAAGCCTCAGCTCAGCAGCTTGTAACTGACAGTTCAGCCTTGAGGTAAAGAACCACTTCCCACATAACCTAACACCATTATCACTCATTTTCCCTTTTCATAAAGTAATACCAGAGAGTTTAGCATCACAAGGAAGAAATCCATGCCCCTCCAGCAGGAATCTCCAGCCCTGGAGATTCATACCTAGAATTCTTACCTAGTTCTAGTTAACAGCAAAGCACCACTGTTAAGTAGACTTCCCACTTGAGCTCATCTAGCATTTCTATCCAATGTGAAACCATGCCTTTAAGGGACTTAAAGAGGCAGGCTGACATATATTTCAGAACACTGCAATTGCACTTTGTCATAAAAAAATGCCATCCTGACAAATCTCCAAAATTACTCTGAACAAGGTCACACTATAAGCAACAAGAACGCCTCAGGTTCCTCACCCTGGTCATTCTTTCTCACAGCATTTTTCCCGTTTGAGCAACCAAGTCTTCCATTTCCCTCTCTCTCACTGTCCGGCATTAGCTGTAATTCTACCCACATTCATGAGAACAGAACAAACCTCTAATAAAAATATTTCTACTAAAATATCTGATGGTATGCTAGAGGCGCATGTATCACTACAGTTTACCTTCTGTAAACCGAAGCTAACACTTTTATTCACAGCATGCTAAGCCATAGTAGTCCTATTAAAAACATTACTCGAGTCATAACTCACATATTATTGCTCAGCTGTCATAACTGCAACAAGAATAAGTCTGAAACCCTAGTATATGTTTAAAATAAAAATGAAAAGCAAATCTGTATGTGCACAAGAGTTCAGTCATTTGTCAATCTATGCATTTACACTTTAGTTCTAGGAAAGCAAAGAAAAATATTTCAAATGCTGAAGACTAACATTATTAAATTACTGCACCAATCTTGTGCTTTCCCAAAACACATTTTCTTTACACATCACTCCTGACCTAGTCATACCATTCATTAAGGAATCATAATATTTAATGTTTTATTATTTTTACTCTCTCTTTGAACAACTGCTATTTCATCTGCATGCTAACATCATGCCTAATACAGAATGCAAGAGAAAAAAACAAGGAGCTTTGCTTAGAGAGTAAGAGAAAGACATCTCGAGAAAGATGCCATTTTCAGAAGACGATTGATCAAGCATCCCTGAAAATACATGAAACAACTTCTACATTACTACTACTTTTCTAACTTTTCTAGATACTAAGCACTGTCATACTGAGAACAGCACTACTCATATACAGCAAACAATATTTGCTCAGCAAATTAGCACTATGTCCATTTTTTGCCTATGATGGCTTTACCAATCAAGTCATTCTCTGGGAGAAAGTCTACCCTGACATCTGCCTCATTCAAGCCATGAAATAATTTCTAAGATGCTGTCTCTTGCCAGAATTAAATGTGCAAGCAGCAAGTCACCACACAACTGCAAATTATTTTTTCACAATGTTACATTTACTACATTAACATACGAGATCATTACCAACATAATCAATTTTAAGTGACCATTCTAAATTTAATGTTTTAACATTTTAAAACTCTTAAAGGCATCACTGTAATTCACATTATAAATACTACTTACTCAATCTTACAGATTAAATAGATATGACAGAAATACACCCAGGGTCAAAATTAAGAGGTTTCTTCTATAATATACTGTCACGTCTTTTAAGGTAAATTTAACCAGACACAGAGAAACCTGTGTATGCTCAGGATAATATCCATAATCCTTAAGCTCCACTCGCACTTCTTTAACAATTTAACCCATCTGAAGGAGAAATATGCCTGAAAATCAACATAGCATGCCTCCACATATGATTATGACACATTTAGGCAATCCTTTATTTAAGGATCTTTTCAATTACTACAATGAATGTCTACATCCTTGCTGAGCAAATATGGATTTATTTGCTTGTCTTCAATATCTTTCAGGGCCTCTACCAAAGTATGGATTTATTTACTTTTCTTCATTAACTTTCAGGGTCTCTATCAAAGTACTCCATTAAGTATTTCTGATAACTTGTGAGATTCCTGTTTAGAACCTGTGCCTTGTAATTGTACATTTCACTCTTTCTTAACTGCAGGCATCATGAACCATCTCACTCTTAGGTATTCTTCAAGAATAGTAAGAATTTGGAATCCTAAACACGAAAATCTGCTCCGTTAATAAAATGGCACTTTAGTGCAGATTTTCAGTCTACTTCAGTCTTCAGAATATCATTAATTGGGATAAGAATGTGTGGCAAAAGCCAATTCTATACTTTAATGCAAACAATCACTTGTTCAAAGTTTGTTGTGTTTCTTAGAAGTTCATATACTTTCAGCTGAATAGATGGAATACAGTTTTAACACAGTGAAGTTCTTGGGAGAATTAATGGAAGAGTATTTCAGAGGATATTTAATGTCCATGTATTCAGTAGCTAAAGGTACGCTGTAAAATAACAGAACACACAATAATTAAGCATTAAATAACTAAGTTACTTCTAGAAGTAATGAATTCTGAATAATCATGTCATAGGAGATGCCAATTCCAACCAAAGCTTTTCTTACAGCTAGTGTATTAATAAGGACTTTCTCCTTCACAGACCCTCTGCTAACGTGTGAACTCTATGAGCAACTTCTTCACAGCCAGAACGATTTACAGAACTTCTCTTCTGCACCTGAGTAACATCTGTGTGATACTTGTTGAGTCCTCAGAACTTTTGAGGTCTGCACTTCTGTAATGACTTTGCTTGCCACAAGTTAAAAAGTGGGAAGAAAAGGCATACAGACATACAGTGTAACTTTGCAAAGTCATTTCCATAAGAAACTAGGATAAAAAAAAAGTCAAAATTTGGGGAAGGACACTTCCTTCTCTGTAGCACCCTTTATTATTTTGACATAAGCAGTAATATGTGCCAGAGACTCTGCTAGTATCCAAACAACACTGCTTTGTTAAAATCTGAAAATGCTACTAGGAATTCTTGCTCAGTTTCTTAGTTTTTGGATTTATTTTTTTTTTTTACCCTAGATACCCATAGTGCATATTTTCATATGCCTCAGTTATAACGTATTCTCTAAAAATTAGTGCTACATATATAGGCTACGGTTTCTCAGTCAAGCAGAAGGATTAGTTTGCATCTATTTGACTATGTATTCCTGCCGCTAACACACTACTTAAGCTTCTTCCATTTAGCTGAAAAAGGGAGAAGCACATACATGTATGCCTGATGTATACCCTAAGATTGAGCAGAGAAAAAGGGAACGTACCAGTGAGGAAGCAGTGCCACAGTTAAACAAGCTTGAAGAACCCAGCCACAAAGGGTCTGTAAAAGATAATGAACTGACTAAAGCATGCTGAATTGCTCAAGGTTATTTCTGCTGTAACGGTTAAAGAAGATAAAACTACTCCATTTTCTGTAATGCACTTGAGCATGATAACAACAAATTAATGCTGCAATTAGCACAACAATACGCAGTGTTAACCCAGGACAGGGTCATCACAGATATCTGCCAGAGGGAGTGTCAAGGCCCCAAGGCCACCAGGTTCTTAAAGCTATAACTGGCCGCACTTGGGACCCCTACCAATGGGCTCAGGAGCCACTTCAGCTCAGGATTGTGAACCCAGTCCTGGGCTGAGCTATGCTGTTGGCAGTTCTGGGATGTTCTGTTCTCTACGGCTCCTGACCTTTCAGCCAGACTTGTCAGACCAACATCAGGACCAGATGCATGTGTTAATGCTTGATATGAGCAGGAGATGCCAAGAGCAGGGATGAGGAGGTTACTCAGAAACACTGAATCAAGCACTGTCAGGCCAGTACTGAAGCAGCAAACTGAAATATAAGAAGCAAACAAGGCCTTGTAATCAGGCTTGCCTTGGACATGATGACAACATGGACTTCACCCCACTGAGGGAAAAAACGTGTAGATAGATGCAAGAGGCTCACCTGAAGGACTGACAGCTCAAACCGACCACTGCTGGCAGCTGAACATGTTATTAAGTAACAACTAGCATGAGAAAAGATCCCTGAGGGGAGGCAAAGCAGCAAGAAAAACAAATTTTCTGTGCAATCCTCATAGTTTTGAACAAAACAACAGCTGGTGCTAGCAACAATGCTCTGTGCACAACAAAAACCTGTGTGATGTTTCAAAACCCTGCGAAAATAAAATACTATTTCAAGATAGTTTGCAAGGTGATGCATGTCAGTGGCTTGCCACAACTTGTCACAAATGGTCAAGTTCATTGACTACACATAGAGAAAGTGTCTTTAAACAGTAACCCCGCGAGGGTATCATTACCTGTACCAGTACTCAGAAGGTGCAGTATGCAGTCTGAAGCTCTCCATTTCCCCAACATCTTGCATATTATATGGACCTTTTCCTTTTATTATTTAAAGTTTCTAATGTGCATGGTATTCTTTCCCTTATGTCCCTTTCTGATTGTTAGGAAGCCAACAAGGAAGAAGCAGATCATGTGTGAGAACTGAGGTGAGCATAAAGAAACTCAGTACCTACACATATGGAAGAAAGTTCATGAATAACTGTAGATGACCTATGAAAAAACAACATATAAAGCTAGTATACATAAATGAAAGCAGACTAACCTGTCCTTTGAGATTTCAAATTAAACATTGTTCATCTGTCTTTATAGGCATGCTACTGCCACACCTCAGAACAGTCACCTGCTCCTGCAGATCTTTTAATTTCCAAATCAATTCACAGGCCTTAAATTCTAGGGCTTTTTCTTTCTTTCTTTTTTTTTTTTTAATCAGCAGTCCTCTTACATTATTATGAAATTATCTTGCGAATTGTTAAATGTCTCCTTAAACCTCCTCCTATTAATTCAGCAGGGACTGTGGCACACTCAGACCCTCTAGATAGCCATCTTTTTATTGACTACCAAAGCAATCAAAAGTTATTTATTGAATACTGCTTTCCCTTTTTACCAACCCTTAAGAAAAACAAAATCAGCAGACCGAAATTTAGTTTAGGAAAGATAAACTTTACCTTCAAACCCAAAATCTACTCTAGACCTCTCAAAGTTTTTGACAAACTTAGTACAGTTCTGAGAGTAATCTGAGAACAGGTTAAATAAGAAACAGACAGCATGTGGGAAGCGTGGATAGCTGTGTGAAAGAGTGGCTGGCAGAAAAAGGTCACAGCCAAATAAACCTGAATCTCACCC
>JASSUY010033666.1:0-51613 GCA_032466535.1 Forpus xanthops
GGGTGGTGAGGCACTGGAATGGGTTGCCCAGGGAAGTTGTGAATGCTCCATTGCTGGTGGTGTTCAAGGCTGGGTTGAACATAGCTTTGGGTGACATGGTTTAGTGTGAGGTGTCCCTGCCCCTGGCAGGGGGTTGGAAATTGATGATCTTAAGGTTCTTTCCAAACCTAACTATTCTATTATTCTATGATTCTTTTTATTACTCATGCACTTCCATCAGGTTTGGTGAAATCCCATGCAGCCAGCAAGGGGGCTTTGTAACATAAACTTCAGACAAGCTGCAAAAGAAGCATCTCCAGATATTCTGCCTGAAAGAAAGAAGCAATTTCTAATCAGTAGATGAAGATCAAACTGCAGAAAATACTTCAATGAATGAACACCTAGAACATCCAGTCAGCATGGGGGATACCGTTCATATGCTCAAATTCACACTGGATTCTTCTCAAAGGAGTAACAAAATATAGGGTGATCTGATGAGCAGACAAATAAAGGTTGAAAGTAATTTATGAATTCAATAAAAGAGACACATCTGACAAAATTCGTAAGGCGAGAGGAAAAGTATTAAGAACAAAGAATTATTGCACCATTTATACAGACACAATCCCCAGAGCTCCAAGAGGGAATAAAAACTGGGATGGAGGAGTTCTCTGTTCAGGAGACAAAGGAACGATGGTATTTTCTAAATGACAGCATTAACCAAAGATAAATTTAACTTGCATACAAAAAAATATAGACAAATGCATACATATATCCAGAAGGGTAAAGGGAAGACAGGTAGGTACTAAAGCTGTGAGAATAACACAAGTTTTGGATGAAGGCATTGTAAGTTATGCATGTCCACCACTTTGGATGAAGGCATTGCAAGTTATGCGTGTCCATCACATTGTCCCTCTATTCTGAATACTTTAGAAATAAATCAGGGTTGAATGGCATTATTTCTCCTATCTTTCCACCAACAAAGCCAAGTTCCCTGGGCAAGACACAAAAAAATTCTGAGAGCTAACAACAAAAAAAGCCTTTTAGGAACCACTAAAATTGACCTAAGATAGTTTTATTTTATGTTTGCAATTTAAGACTTTAACAACCTTGAGAAGCTCCAGCCAGTTCTTTATATCTCACTGAAAGGCTTGGCTTTGTTCTCAGTGGTATTCAATTCCCAGTCTAATCCTCTGATGAAATGGTTTTGCTCTATTGTCAGCAGACCTATGATTGGCATAAGCTCTTCCCATTGTGATAGATAGCAAGGTTGATTGTACTTCTGGCTTCAACGTCTTTAAATCGACATTCTCCACTAGTTACTTTGCCTGACTGGATCAGCCTTTGAGCTGTCAGCCATCTCCCTGTGGAACCACAAAATTCTGCCATTTGCAACCATGCCCAGGCTGAAAGTCCTTGTACATCACTCATGACTACATCAGGGTCTGATCAGCCTCTTGCAATGTCCCCTCCATCTCAAGAAGCAGCAGCAGTGGTTACCAGGAAGCCATAAAGCAACTCAGGGATTGCTGTTTGGGGACGAAGGAAGTCTTCTGATCTGGATGCACATGCTAATGTCTTTCTCTATGACTCTATCTTGCCACAAAAGCTTCTGGCCCCTGACCCCCCATGCTCTCTCAGAGCTTTTTTTCCTTCTTCAATATTGTTTAAGATCCCTGCAGCAGTGGATGTGGCAAAATGGGACTTATAAATGATTTTAGAAAGGCTACAGTTGCTTCAAGCTAACAGGTCTTCCCATTATCTTGCAAGGATGCACCCAAAAGCCACTCAGAGGATTTCCTCATTACCTTCCTCTCAGCAAACTTACGGGAGAATTTCCTGGAAATTCTAGTTGTGGCTCTTATTGTCCTTTGCCTCCATTCCAAGGCAATGAGAAGATTCCTCTAAAAGATGTACTTCAGTGTTGGTAAATCAGTTTCTGTGTGTATTTCAGTCTTTCACAATTGCTCACAAGCATCTAAACCCCTAGCTTTTTTCATATGAATTTGTTCCCAAGCTTTGTATGCTCCATTTGTATCTGTATGTCTCTTGTGAGACCATGACCCATTTTCAGGCAAGCTTCTTAAAAATGCAGAAAGTGTCTTTTAGCATCCAACCACCACCTACCCCTCTGTGAGCTCTATGGATGCCCAGCCTCTCCCTCTGCCGACTGTCAGTTCTTACATGATCATTCAGTATGCTTTTGTTCATCTTTCAGAGCTGCTTGTCTGGCACCAATTTCTTTTACGATCTGTCTTTTTCTCTGATGAAAAGGAAACATTTTGGTATGTGTACCATCCTCGCTGTTTGGACAGTTTAATGAAAACATCAATAAGGCACAGACTGGAGAGGGAGAGGGAGGTTTGCAGTCATTAGAAACTCTTATTAGCATTTTGTACACCACCACAAGCTTTTGTACCTGAGCAATTAATACAGCAATAAATACCACAATGAGCTGCAGAAACCTCATTGAGGCTTGGAAGTGTAAACACTGTGTTCCACTTAAAATAATTGTCAGAAGCATTTAAGAAGCTTCACAGAAAGGAATAGCTGAATAGCTGAAGCTCCTGCTTCCGACACAAAAGTTCATCCCCAGCTATGATAAACATTCCACCATCTTAATTAGAAGTCATCCGAGGGAGTGAGAACAAATGCTATTTCAATCACCCCTCCAGATCCATATGCTACCAGCCCACCTAAATGTTAATATCAAATTTAGAGAAGGATAAACATGGTTGATTTGGCCAGCATGAAGGACACAGAGCGTCAATTGGCTTTATTCTAGCTGCATAAAGAAGTGAATACCTGATCTGCTGGTACACAGTTAACTCATGAAGAATTCTTGAGCACAGCTGAATGATGGGCTGAGTTTATACAAGAAAAAATATTTATTTTTTGTATCTTTGACTTGACCTTACAGACCCTAGTTCTCAATTAACTGTACTGTAAGACCATGGCTAAGGGTAAATACTCCCAAGGTAAGACCATGCAGATGCCCTGTATGACCAGAGGCCTGGCTCTGTGGGATTTATGAAATGTGGGGTTATAATCCTTGCACCCAACTTTAACCCTTTGCCCTTGGATACAGTTCTTCACTCATCCTTTTAAAACATCTCACAAAGTCGAGTTTCCCCAAAGAAATCACAGAGAGCAGGAGTCTTCTCCCACAATTTGCTCATACGTGCTAGTTACCAGCAACTTTGCTAATAATGTATTGCTCATGCAAATGAATTCAGCTTAGAGAAACAAGTCTTGATGATTATAAAATGCTGCAATCACAGTATTGCTTCCGGCCAGCTGAGAGTAAATTCATCAAGCATTTGATATTTAAAGCTGTTGTGGTGATAAATGCTTGCCTTCAGTTATGACTGTACACCAAGACAAAGAGAAAATGGAATACAGAAAAATGACTGCATGATGGGAATCCCAACAGAAACCACCAGAGACAAAGGCAGAGATATGAAATCTCTTTCATAATCAGCTGAATGTAGCTGATATGCAGCAACTTGTCCTCCTTTAATGAGGATCTATTAGAACAAAAGCAACAACAAATATCAGTTTCACTCAGACAGAAGCACCAAGTGGTGTTTTTACTGTATCTGATAAAAGTCTTATTATGCCAAGGTCAAGGACAATAAGTAGTTGCCTCTTCAGCCCAGCAGTACATGCACAGCCAACTGTTATGATTATGGATGCTTGCTCTATGTGTGCAGAGCATATAAAAGGGGAGGATAAACTCTTCTGAGGTTTTGATAACAGCCCTGCTGCTGCTGTGCACCTTTGCTCTTTGTATGACATTACAGTAAAAATAAAAAGAAAATTAATTCAGCAATAAATACTCATGATAACACTGCACTAATTGTTTTTATGGTTTTATGTGGAGTCAACCTTCAGGGCAATGCTGTTCAAGACAGAGGAAATAATTAATTCCATTGGTATTCAGAGTAATGGCATTAAATCACAATGAATCCTTTGACTAATAAATGTGGAGAGAGTAGTGAGAGTTAGTTGTAACTTTTCGTTCAACTGGAGAACTGCAAACATCAACAACCAACTGATGGGTCCTGAGACCATGGCACATCCCTGGCTTGCCCCAGGACTATTTGATTTAGTAGGGATTTCAAACACTCCAAAAAGATGGTCAGCTTTTTCCCCTAGTTCACCTCAAGACTCAATTTTGTCCTTGCAGCAGTCTCAGCATATCTTACTGGCATGATGCTGATAGCAGCTGACCTGTGGCTGATTTGCTCTGCAATAGTCTAAGGAGTGAGACAGTAAACATGTCCTTTTGCAATGTGTGGATGCACAGCACCCTGTAACAGAGCCCCTGTGTACGGCTTTGTAAGAACTACCTGCACTAGTTGTAGACAGAGAAGAAAATGATAGTCTGGACTGGGCTGGCACGTCAGATAGACCTGATCCCACCCACTGGAAAAAGAAGATCTGGGGACAACATGAAGCAAAATATCCTTGGACATCAATCTCTTTTAACCTGTGTTTAGAAGACAGACCTCTATTGTCATTTATCCTAGGATAACATCTTAGAAAAAGGAACTGTATTCCCATCTACTACTCTATAAGGTAATGATAAAGCAGCTATCTATCTTTTCTTCATTAAAATTAAATAATTGAATCTGTCCGGATTCATGTACTTTCCTCCCATGAGATATCCAGGAGAATTAAGTTTCAATTGACTTTCCAGACCTTGGTTATCACAGGAAGCTTTTCAAAAATTGGGACATTCGGCAATTTGAAATTCAAAATAGGTTTCAGTCAATATGTTTACTATTGCTAGACAGGCATTTTTGTCCCCTGGGTGTTTAATGCCTCAATAAGTAATTGGTCCTTTCATCTTTTATATGCACAGAGTGAAGAGTTTACAGCTCATACACTGAATTGTCAATACAAAGGATCTTTGCACCAGTCTTAAGTAACCCAGCTTCCAGCTCCATTAAATCTCACTAAAATCCCCCCTCCCTCCACACACCCACAACTAACCCCTGAAGATTCTTTTCTCCTCCCCTGATTTTCAATGGCATACTTCAAAGGTAGCTCTGCATTACTCATCAAGCCCAGATACAAAGACAGGGAGATGAACATAAAGAGTAATAGTCCCTCAACAAACTGAGAACTCCACGTATTTCCAGGAAAACTGTTCTTGTATCTTTATCCATTAGGTCTGAAATTCAAAATATGCACTTATACCCAGAGATTCAAATCTTTAGACATAGGAATGCAACATCAGTTTTACATAAGTGTTTTTCAGATGAAGATACCTCCTGAAGCTACAAATATTTCCAGACAACTGAAACATTGTGTTTCAATCAAGAAAAAAAAAACTGTCATTGAAATGGGACAGCTCTTTATTGTATTTAATTAAATTTGGCTCACAAGCTTTGTATATGCAATAATGAACAATAATTAATAGTCCGTTTTCCATTACTTTTCAAGGGATGCCTTAGTGCTCTACAACACATTGCATGTGTTTAGGATTTTTTACCCAGCAGTGCAACAGCCATCTCTCATGATGTCTTGCAGCAAATCTTCAGCAGTGCAAAGAAACCCCCCACTCACCTCAGACTACACAGACATCAAGTGCAAATGAAACAGCCCCCAGCTAGGGATTAGTAAAGAGGCTATACTGATTTATATCACAATCTGGCAAACTGCTTGCAGGAACAGATTTGCGTTGTGTGAATGGCAAAGTAACTTGGCATTACTTTTCCTTATCAGAAAGGCAGCATATCCTCTTGGCAAGAAGGATCAAATGTGTCTGTAAGTACCAACTATCTTATCCCTTAGTCTGTAAAGTCAGTCAAAATCACAGCCCAAGCCGATCAAGATGAAAAAGTCCTCTCTCCAGTCAGTCAGGTTTTTGGTCCATATTTACTCATCCCTGAGAGGAATAGCTGGAATATAAAACAACTTCCAATGAAACAATCCTTGTATCAGATAAAATATTAAGATACTTCAACACTGCTAAATATTTTGTTTATCCATTGGAAAACGCATATTTACATTGTGGAGAGATCCCACATCTGGGATCTCTCTACTAAGCTTCACATTCTGGGAAGAGGGGGCCTTAGTCCCCAATACACGCTGTTAGTTTTTGATTCAAGTGATGATGGGCATAGTCCTCTCCATCCTCTCCAGGCTGAGCAAGCATCTGTCATATTATTTATTTTTTTCACCATCATCTCTACGCTAAAGTTTCATAGGAAAATGGTGCCTTGTCTGTCCTGTAACACTGAAGGTGGAGGGGAATTTGCTGGGAGATGACTGACTGTTATTCAGCAGGGTAGATACAACATTAGAAGTCAATAGCATATCCTAGTTTGGGAAAGATCTATCCCTTATCAGGATGTCTCTTGCATAACTTGCAGTCACCATGTAACATAAGCACACAGGATAAAGTGACCACACTCCCAGGCTGTGTCAGCTGTAATGCCCTTCTTTCTGAGTAGTCACACCATGCCTATCTGCATTGGTGCCCACATGTTCACAGCCAGCAACTTGCAGCAGTGCATAAGGCACAAGATTTTCGTACAAGAGAGGCTTCTAACAGCAAGTTAACAGTGGCCTGTCCAAAGGACACTGTGCGCAAGTATAAGCTACAAACAACTGCAAAAGAAAAGTCTTATACCTCTCTCCTGCAGGAGCTGAGGATGTATTCTACATATAAAGAAAGAAGATCTATCACAATATCAGTCTGAGAGCTGAGAAGACAGCACAGAGCCAGTCCTATGTTTTGACAACCTTCGAGGATCCAGCAGAATTCACTGCTGTCAGGACTGAACTTGGTGATTCACACGAAGGGCAGTGGTAAATCCATGCCTTTGCAGATCAGACTAGAGGCGTATCTTAGAGCATGTGCCGTCTCTGCGACCTCATGCATTGCAAAGGTCAAATATTTCTGCTCTATAAAAGCCAGTTGCAGGGCAGAAATACAGCTACCCCCCTCACAAGACTAAACAGAATGAGGAGAAAGGGTAAAAACTCAGGTGAAGACAAGCTGCTGCCTTGAGACATGAGAAGAAAACACATGCAGAAGATGCTGGGGTTCTGCCTGGAGCTGATCATGAAGAGCCGATTTGCCTCAGAATTTTGACAGCATCCTAGTAACATCTGCTATTACTGAAACCCAGCATCAACTTCCTGTGGCTCAGCATGAGAAATGTCTTCTAGGATAAGAGGAAAAAGTAATTAATAGATAAGGGTCTTTCCAGTGGAGGCTGATTTGCTTTCTGATCCACAAAGCACTGCAGATTAAAAACTGGAACTAAACAATTCATAGAAAACTGAGATGGCTGGAGAAGTGGGTGCTTTTTTTCCTTCACAGATTAGGGAGACTGTTACCCTCATCTGCAATCAGGACTGCAAAATCCCCAGTCCAGCATGCCTGCTAATCACTCCCTTTGCTTCATTAAGAGGTGGGCAAAATGAAATTTCCTGTCCTGATTAGACACACGGAGAAGGCAATCACTGTCATTTGCATTCAATCAGATGTTTGTTCCTCCGACAGAAGAGCACCAAACAAGGGCTATGCCATCTCACTAATTAAACCAGCCTTTCTGCTCTAAAACTGATGAATAACGACTGAACTTGACTCATAATCCCCTTGTCTTCTATTATTTACTCTTTTCTAACAGTGATTTATGGCAAGGTAGTGCTTTCATTATTCTTGTTAATTACCTCTCTTCTCTACTCCAGCTTGTAAAATGTAATAGCCTGAAACATAAATCTAGTCTTGCCACCAGTGTTCACACATCATTAATATTATTCTGGCCATTTTCATAAAATCTTTATAAAACATAATTATACATTTGCCATTAAGAGCTATGTTGTATCAAAGATCCACTAAGCCTTTTCTGAGGACTAAGTTAATCCACGTATTAAACCTTCCTGTTTGTGTTAATGCACTTGTGTTTCCCTATGGAAAAAAACCCACCATCAATTGGTCAGTGAATATTGCAGAACCAACCAACACACCTCCAGTGCACAAGCCCTGCTAAGTGGCTGCTATCACTTGTGACAGGGATGCAGAGCACTATAACAAACTCTCCTTCACTTCCTACCCCTGGAAACAATAATTTCACTGAACTGAGCAACAATCACTAGGCAAGAGTGTAGCAAACAAATGCAGCCGCTACTCACTTGAGTGATTATCAAGTTTCTTTCTGTGTGTAGATAATCCCCAAACAAATTATTTTCATCCTCTCTGCCCCTGATACTTCAAATCAAAAGAACTGCGTATCCCAGAGAACAGGCATCTTCCACTGGCCATTTTATTTTCCCTGTTGTATTTTTTTTAGTATTGCTTATGATTATATGTAAGGAAAAAAATCTATTAGGAGGAGAGGAAATGCATCATCCCCAGCTTATTGTTGACATGATATTAGCTCAGTATTTGTTACATTTCCGGTAATGAACAAGTTTAAACGCAGCACTCCATCTCTCCAACAAAACACTTGGCTATATGAACAGCAGTAATATTCCTGCTGAGCCTAGTGAGAAACGTGTATATTATCTCTCAGAAAAAATAATATCATTCCTCCCTGATCCATCTACTGTATTATTACCTAAGTGTGCATTCGGAGGTACTCGATCAGCTAATGTAAGCCCTTCAGCCAGCAAGTATTATCACGTGTATTTCCATTAACTTCCATTCTCCATTGTCATAAGAAGGACAGCCTATAAAATACTGCAATTGCATTTATAATTGTTAATTACTGTAAATTCAGTATTTGAGATAAAAGCATTTGCCCTCTTCAGGTAGGTCTTCTTCCTGATGTGTCATGGTTATTACAGCTTTTAGTTGGATTCACAGTGGTGAGGTCTTTTGGGAAGGGGTTTCTCCTGCCTTACACCAGCACTCGAGGCCTGACTCAGACCTTCCCAGCACTACAGCCCCATCAGGCCTAGGACTTTTATGACTCAAAACACATCAGATCAGAGTGCAGATCCGAGAAGCACAGGTCAGAAGGGCACTGATCAGGTTGTAGTCTTCTAGATGAAACCAAGACACTTTCTCCATCTTTTCCTATTCTTTAGATGACTGCAAGGAAAAATATTTCCTGGCTGACTTCACTGTGGTTTACTGAGTAATGAGAGTAATGGCATTCTCAATAATGCATTTTGCCTGAGGAAAGCACTGTAACTTCTTTAGTTTGGGGGAGAGCATGGAAATGGGAAAATGGGATGAGAAAGCTGGTTTTAAATCAATTTGAAGATCTATGCCAGATTGGAGTGGGCAGCATGCACAAGGCAGGTCAGAGAGCAAATGGGCAAATTCACCATCAAGCACAGCTCCCTGAACTAGACTGACTTGTTCCTTTTTCCTTTTTCTTTTGCTCAAGAAAAAGGTTTATTTCTTAAAAATCTTAAAATCCAACCTGATGTAGGCCACAGAGCTAAACCAAGTTCTGGGACCTTGCCTCCTTTCCTCTGAGTGCTGGTCTGCTACAGATGTGTATACAACTTCTGGTGATTTCTTTCTCACTCCAGTCCTAAGTTAAACTGCTAAAGGTAATTCCCCAGACTGAACTAGTAATCCAATAGGGTCAGCCATGAAAGACTTCCCATATTAAGTTAGTTGTACAGAAAAAGTTTGACAAGCTTGCTTCTTAGTAATCTATTTTCCTCTGTTTAGTTTAGACTTCCAGACTACTGTCCCTCATGACCAGAGAAGCTGCCATGTATGTGGGCACCTCATCTCCTGCATGTACTGTGGGATACACACCAGCAGTACATATGCAATGCTTGCCATGGTCCAGTTCTATTTCTGGATGGGTGTTTACATCTGAGATGTCTGCCAACATGGTTATAGACAGCTAAAAGACAGGCTTGGTGGATGCAGCCCTGCATTTGGAGAGCGTTGTTCTGGGCACACTGTCTTGGTGTCTCCTGCCTTCTGACCTCCTCCTAATTTGAAATCAAGGTCTTCAACACAAGTGGTCAGCAAGTAGGGCTGTATCAACAGGGCCTCCTTACAGTCAGACACAAAATGTATTTTCATGCCAAGCAGGTCCCTCTGAAAGTGATTTAATTAAAGCTTCTGAATTAATAAGCCTATCCTTCATTAGTAGCCAGAGTAATAAAAGCAGCATGAAACTTCTCTTTAATGAAACAAAGCATACCTAAAAAGTGAAGAGTAATGTGAAAAAAACAGTTGTAGTCTGAGAGCTGCTATTGCTGCTGCCAATGCAGTGTTATAATGACTATCAGACAACTGCTGTGTGCGTTCTAGTGAAGCAAGAAAGACTGAACAAAAGATTGCGTACCAGAAAAAAATGGAATCAATTCTGGAAGTTAAAAATACAGGTATAACAGGAAGAACCTGGGATCTGGTATTGTGCACGTATTCTTCTAGACCAGAGCACCTCATGTATTCAGAGGTGGTTACTGTAAGGTGTCCAACCATTATGTCTCTCCATCAGAAGAGCAGTGGAACAGACTACCTAAAACCTCTTCTGTGTGGATCTTTGTGACTCTACGAAGGAAAGTCCTAAACACAGAGATCCCCGTGCATGGCAGATACTGAGAGCCAGATCACCAGGTTGTATATCAGGCTCATCATTAATTCTGGATGCATCACATACTGCCAAGTACCTTTTGTCTTTTCCTGAAGTTTGCTGTTGTTTTGTAGTTTTCCCCAAGTTTTACAATCTCTTGTTACAAACCTAACACAATTGTATCTGTGGCACAGCTGGGGGCTCCCAAAGCTAGTTTTCTAAAGAAAACGTATTTTCCATCCACTGCCTCCATAAGCCTCCCTACTGAGAAGAGTTTATGCTTAGCTACACTCAGGACATAATAAATGCAAAAGAAAAGGAGGTAAAGCGAGGACTTAAAGAGCTGTATCAAATTTTAACAGTGGAAGCTTTGGCAATGAACATGATCCTATTTTCTTCTGTTTAGTGCATTTTGGAGTTCATTTTCCACAGACACATCCTCATCCACCTAAGGGATATATTTTTTTTCAAGTACCTAAGTGGGTGAACTGGTCAGACTCTAATTGTGTCTGAAAGGCTGCAGTTGACATACACTGGAGACTTAATTACGTAGTGTGCAGTTCCATCTGTCAGCTGCAATATCTTTTGTTACTGAGAATTAGACTTCCATAGAAGATCACGTGACAGATTCAATTTGCTTTCACAAGGATAACTGTTATGTGGGCATTTCAATGATGCTGCAAATCAGAGCAACATTTACATTCCTTGTGTAGGCTTTGAAATGCTATTTACAGAATGGCTTGTCCAAAATATAAAGCTAAGATTGAATGGGTGGCAGCCAATACAAAGCTGAAAACCAGGAAACAATTGATTAATGTATCATGAAATGGAGAACAGTCTTACACAACACTGAGTAAAGATTCACCTGTGTACATGTAAAAAATCCTGAAGAGGCTGTTTTTGTGTGAAGTTAATGGGAATAGCTCTTGTACTAAAATTCAAGCACTTTAACGGCAAATCTGATAGCAAAACGTAAAGACCAACAAATTCCAGTTCGGGAGGGAGAAGGGATAAAGTTTTCCCCTAAACTAGAGATTTTCTACCTGTTTAATATAAAGTCTTTTCAAGGCTGATGCAGAAGCTGCAAAACTACGGAAGCATGATGACTATAACTTCCCTTTCAGTTCTGCCTTTGTTGGTAGCTCACAGATTGTATCTCCAGATTCACTGTGAGGTAAACAATTATCCACATGGCTGGGCAAATCCAGCTCATGGTTACATCAGCCTTGCTGCAACTCAGTCACTCATTTAGCTGAGATAATCTGATCACATCCAATTGTGAGTCCAGAGCTTTCAAGGGACACTAGTACCCATGTATCACATGTTGCAGGTAAGAAGGAACAAACGCTATCTTCAGATATCACATGTGAATTGTAAGTTTTCCTCCAAGTTTTGCAATCATGTGTTCCTAATTTGCCTTAATACACGTTTCTCATTTCAGTTTGGAAGCCCACACAGAATACAGAGGAAGCAAAGTAACTGATAACAAGCTGCCATATTTACAAAGAGAAAAAACACAGAAGAGGGGAAAAGTATACTATGAGAGATTCTGCTATTTGCTGTAAAATAAAGAGACCTGCTAGTCAGAAAAAGCTTTTCACAACTGATTTAATTTGAAATGGGGGAGAACTCCCTTAATTTGCTCACAGGCTGCGATGTATTTCAACTGATGAACAACAACATTATTTTTAGCAAGCTATATATTCACCATATAGCAGTGAATCTGGAAATCTAACCTGCCATTATGTCAGTGTGCAATATACAGCTTTGAAAATCTTCCTCTATTTATCAGCTTTTGAATTCAGTGGTTGCCCAATTACCTCTAAAATTGTGACAATCTTAGTTGAAGCTGAAAAGCTTTTATTGAAAATCCACTAGTAATCTTCTGTAAATGTTAGTCGTGAACAACGCTGTTAAATCATAAAAATATAACTGCTTGTGATTAATCTGGGGAGAGACATTAACATATTCAGTTCTAAATGATCTCTCATCCCAGCATCCAGTAAGTACTGATGAATTGAATTAGCTTATTTAGTGTGAGGTTTGCTGGGAGCTGGTTTGTATACCTGCCCTTAAGTTTCTGTTTTGTCATCCTGGCAAAAGTATGAAAAGCTAAACCCCAGACTAGATTTCCTGAAAATGACATCAGTTTGCAAGGATCTAAAAGCTTGTAAAGATCTTAGAGAAGCGCTCTTCTGAATGCACCTCTAATACTCATTTTACACTCAGGTTTTATTTCCCAAATCATAAAACAACGTGAGACCAAGTAAACCATGAGCTGTCCATAAATGCATCGCATTGCAAGCCTACAGCCTCTGCTCAAACTGAACCTCTCCCTCTCTGCTTTGTGTGCACCCCAGGCATTTAGATTAGCAATGTGTTATGCAGCCACAAAACAAACATGAGAGAGTAGAGGACCAACATTACCAAAGCCAGTGAAGGCCATCATGTACACGTGGAGGGGCATGTACAAACATGTCATAGCTGGGAACAGAGAGGCAGAGCTATGTGGAGCTGCTTAGGGCTGTAACTGCGTATAGAGGCTGTTCCCCATCCGTATTTTGGTGGATAAGAGCTATCAGAGAAAACCTATGTGCCCATTAACATGACAGGGATGCACGGTGTTTAGCTCCTCAGTAACAGAGCCGTAGCCAAAAGACAGACATATGCAAAGGATGGGAAAGATGTCAATGTTATGGGTTGGCAACAGAAGCAGCTTTGAGCTGAGACCAGCTCAGAGTGAAACCATAACCTCGCAGACTCCACTAACCATGTGTGGATGCATTTTCCACAGTAATTTGTATACTTTGCAAATACATCAAACACACCACTTTCTCTGCTACAATTAATTCATATCTACTTGCATTTTGACAAACTGTAATTGGAGCCAAAGCAGAACAAGAACTAATACTGGTTAATGAGAATTCACTAAACACTGATTTGAATATTCCTCTCGTTTGCAGCCTAACTGGAGCTTGAGAGCTGCTGAAAGAATGAAGCAGATCTAATGAACATAAAACCAGCCCATCAGTGCTGCTTGCTTAGAAAGGAATAGCTGAATTATGCGGCTGGAGCAGCTTGAGCAGCTGCAGAAATGTGTTCTCCAGAGGCCCAGCCACCAAGGTGCCCCCATGGCCGGGGCACAGGGCGCTGCTGCAGGCTCCCTCCCAGCAGCCTCCAAACTGTGCTGTGCGTGACCGCTATTCCCTGTGGAGATCAGCCAGATGACAGAGCTGTTCCATGAAATTAATGCCTGCCAGCTTACTGCAACACTGGGATGAAGGTGCATTCATTTCATCCCAATATTTATCTTCTCCAATGCCTCCCCTTCACCTTGCTAGCAGAACACCCAGAAGCAACTTCATAGCATTCTTTCCCTTGTGGGGCTGTAGGGACAGAGAGGTGGGAGATGCCTGGATATGGCTACAGGGGCTGAGCACTGCCCATTCAGTAGAATATGCTGTGCTCAGCCACATGGGCATCCTAGTGCACTTACAGGTAATGTTCCTCGCTTCCTACATGCACAAATCAAGCAGAAAAGCACCTCTAATGGCTTAATTAAATCCCACCTAAGTGACGCCATGGGAGCCTTTTGACCAATGCAGAAAGCCAAGATACACCTCAGCAAAATGAGCAAATAGCTTCTTCAGCACAGCAGAAAAAATAAAGTAGAAAACATGCAAACTTTAAACCACCACTTAGTGTTAAATACTTGTAAAAGCCTTTTTTCCTTAGATTAATCTCGCACGTTTATCTGCTATATACATTTTGGAGACACAGTGAAAATTGCTTATTTCTAATAAAATGTAGCAACTGTACCCTGAGGAAAAATTACTGTGTTATGAAATATTTTTCCCCTCTACCACAGCCAATTTAGTTTTCATTTAAAATTCAATAACTGCATCACACTCAGAATCTTCCATGACTGTCATAATGACTTTGAACAAAAAGTGTGCTGTAAACAAGGAAGATTAGAAAGACATTATTGAGGTAATTTCTCCCCAAGTTTCTTTCGCACAGACAGAGATGCTGAAAATGGATGCAACAGTTAGCATGAGTATGATTTAGAAATAAATAGGAAAAAGGAAGCACTTTGTTCCACGGATACTTTGGTAATAAAAGCATTACTTTCCCTATTTTATTTAAGTCCCCTTTCATTCTTTGGTGGAAGGAAACACATTGTTGTTTCCTCACAGAAATACTGATGTAACTGAAGTAGACAAATGATATAATATTGCTAGGAAAATGCTGCCTACTTGCTACACCACTGTCTTCCCTTGCATCTCAGGAAGGAGCTCTGACAGCGGTGCTGGCAGAAAGGTGCTGCTGTACAGGAGCTGCTGGTCAACGCTCCCAGAGCCCTGCATCTTGTTGCTTTGCAAGTAGCAGCCACTTCAGAAGAATGTGCAGAAGGAGGAGAGTCCCTTTTCTCTTTGCTCAGTCTCTGAAGACAAATCCTGGTCCTAGCATGTAGAAGGGATAGAAATGTCCGAAAGAGCCTCTCTTGCCCACCCATGGCTCTGTTCCTTGCTGGGTACATGGCCAGGCATACCCCTCAGAATAGCCCAGAGCCTCTGTTTTGCAGAAGGCAGCTGAATTTCTGCAGACGTATCCAACAAGTAAAGCTGTGTACATCCAACTACATCGCTTGGTGTCATTCCCTATGTAATGCATCTTCACATTTGCAAGAATCATTTCAAAACAACCCTAACAGCTAGTAGGAAGCCAGTGCACTGTAGGAAGGGTGCTGTGATGCTGACTTGCCTTGCATGGGGGCTGTGTCTAATGGAAAGCAGTGGGGAACTGAACAGTTTTGAAGCTCCTTGTAGAGAAAGCAACCAATGTGGATGTTCTTCTTCTGCGACCAATTCAAGAGCATTCCCTTTACAAAGACATCTGGTGGTTTTTCATCTGTCTGTACTGTAAAGTCAGTCTTTGCCTGACAAATTGTGACCTTCCTTGAGCTCATGGACTCCACAGCTGCTGGGGAATCCTTTCCTTTTCAAAGGAAACCAGACATAAACCCCTCCAGAAACGTCTGCAAACCTTAAAAGTAATCTGACAATTCTTAGTTCAAGTAAATTCCATTATACATAATTGCAAAAAGGCAACTGGGAAAAAAAAAATAGGGAAAAATGCATTTCAGTGAAGCAGAAAATTGCATCATCATCATAAACCAGCATAGTATATTTTACTATTCTCTACTTTTCCCACCCAAACAAATAGGAAAAAACACTGTTATACTTCTTACAGAAATGCAATGCAACAAGCTTTCCGTGCTATTTCCTGTTTGACCTCTAGAGTTCCTTACCAGTCTTCTAACAAGTCCCATTTGCCATGCCAGCATTCCTTATTCCTGGTGAGGGATGCAGCCCAGTGTGTTCTGATCAAATTCTGGGACTTTTTTAGCACACCTTAGACACCAACAGTGACTGCCAGAGGTGCCTGCCAGGCATGTGCTGTTATGCATCAATGATCATTGCTGGTGTTTCATACTCTTCTATTACAACCCAATGGGAATAATTTCCGGGAGGATGGTGAAAATTCATAAAGCTGCTCTACCCAATTATATCCACCAGCTCCTGCACCCACTGAAGTGTCACCCGTGAAGGCCTGTTCTGTTCTTCCTTCTCTCCCTTGGCTCTTCGGCTGCTCTTAAGATCACCTACACCATAACATACCTGCACAACAGAAGTGCCCATGGGTGCTGCTGCTTTTCAGGGGCAAAACGAAGTACCCTGTGCAGTTGGCTATTCTCGGGGACAGAGTACTGCTCTGTCAAAACCCGCTTCTTATCCACACCCTGTGGGATCTGTTCAAAATGAAACATTAGAGTGGCCATTACAGTCAACTTCAATTTTAACAACAAAACCTGCTCTTCCCTCCTATCTCCAGGGCTGTACAACAAAAGAGACCTAAGCAGCTGCCTTCTCTCTAAAGTAGGACTATATGCTCTTATTTAACAGAAGTATTCAAACTTGCTTCTAAAAAATTCTAGTTTGATTCTTCTCCTGTTGTTTAATCAATGTACTTTAAAATGTTGATGATAGTTTTCCAGGGTTTTGCTTGGTGATTAAGCCAGAGGAAGTTCCTGTATGCTCAGCCCTGATCAGATTAGTGCCAGACAGAAGTAGTAGTGCTCTACAGGCACAGGATCATGTTAACATCATTGGCTTTCTGTCCTTCTTCATCTATCCGAAATAAACATTTATAACACAGGAATTGATGGGCCATCTGCAAGCAGAGTTAGCAGGACATGCCCTTTTTATGAAGCTATGGCACTGGTGTCAGCAAGGAGTATGGGAATCTTTGGAAAAAATGGACCGTGAATAGCAAACAGAGCTTTTAAGAAATAAAGCAAACTCCTGTAAGTAAGCAAGAAAGTATTGGTCTGTTCTCTGACACACACACGGTCAGAACCAGTCTCCTGCTGCACAGGACTGTTCTCAAGAACCAAATCCACTACATAGATTTTCCACATCCATATGGTGGGATGGTCTCTACCATTCACAAAGAATTAAGTGTTCAAGTCAAGTATCTGTTCAGTGCTGTGTCTGAATCATTTGTTCAAATTGGGCTTCAAGAGATATTTTAACATCTTACCATAAGAAAATCAACAAAAATATCCCTTGCACCCAGGTACTGTTAGATTTGATAATACTCATCTGATGGAAGGGTAATTCCAACAGGTTACTCTATTTCAAGAAATAACTCCCTGGTGGAGTGAACAATTCAGAGAATTTACTAGATTTACTTCTCCTAAAGTACTGGTTCACATGAACAAGAAAGGCAAAGTTTCTTTAATACTCTGGTTACCTGAACCCCAGTGTGGAATGGGAACATAAGGATTGCATAAGTCTTGGTAACTTCATCTTGCATGTGCATCAATTTGGCACCTGATAGATTCATGCACATGACTCCTGACTCCACTGATGTTCAGCATTTGTCACTAGTCAGCTGCCAGTCTCTGCAAAACAAAAAGAAAACCTGTTGTGTCCTCAAGAACTGCAATGTGTCAACAGCAGTAAAATACAGTTTCAAATTCATGACAACCTTTTGTTATTTTCACATAGGATTTACTATTTGCTATAAACGCTTGATCCTAATCCTCCATTTTGGGAAAAGAAACAAGGGGATGGATTCTGCTTAGCCTTAATGCCACGCTTTTGTGCAAGAGGCAAATAATCATGAAAGTACTTTACTAAAACCTGGCCACAGCATGCCAATTCAACCAGCAGTTTGGATTAGGAGATAAAAGGACGCTGCTCAGTCTGATTAATCAAACCCCCTTATGCTTGCCAAATCCTAATTATCCTTTGATCTACATTAATGACTTCAGAAAGCACAGTACACCTGGTGGGAGTTCTCAATAGGGAGCATTTTATACTAAAAGGAAAACTCCTCCCTGTGTCACAAAAGCCTAATTTGCTTATATCAGTAGAATCAATTGTTTCATATAGAACTGTGGTCTCCCACAGGTCCTGTTGGGGTGCATCAAAAGATAACATATGCAGTTTTTGCCAGTATCAAAAAGCTGTCATTTGACAGATAGCAAACTCCGTCTCAGGGTGACTTTAGAAAATCCCATTGCTATTGCTGTATGTAGCTTTTTATTGAACAGCCTTGCTGTAACTCACATGGGTACAGAGACACATATCTCAGTTTTCTTCATTCTCAGCGAGATGAATGAGCTGCTCGTATTTCAATTTAAAAGTCAGCAAAAGATTAATTTACAATCCAGATCCAGAAACATTCACATGGATAAGAATGACACAGCACCACAAAAGAAAAATCTATGAATAAAGCAAGTCACCCCAGATTTGCTTGATTAAACAAATCCTATAATTACAGCAAACTGCTGCAAGCATAACATTTGTGCTTGTGCAAAAGGAACTCATGTCAGGAATTTACGATATCTAATGGTACTTTATGGTCATCTAATGGTAGTGGCATCCAGGGCCAACAGAAACATAGAGAAATATGACAGAATTACCTCTAGCAAGTCAACCTGGAATTGTTTTGATTTATAACAAAGTTCAAGATCAGCATGAGTAACATAAATTGTGATGCATGTGTGAGCACCGGACAAAAGAGCAGAACAAAGGTTTAAAGAATGGTCTGCATTTGTAACAAGATTAAGCTATGGTAAACTAATAATGGCAACAGGGATTTTTTCTTTTGTCTCCTCCATGCTGTTGAGGATAATTTTGGGAAGCTTTACCAGGAATATTTATTCTAATCCCAACACCAGGAACAAAATTTCCTACACTCTGTGGACGAGACAATGTGTAAAACCCTCTGAAGTTTGAGAAGTTGATACTGTTTACACAAGAATTTAACAAAAGAAATAAACTACGACAGGAACAAAGATTTTATATAAGAATGAATTTTATTAAAATAGCTGTTGTCTATGGAGGACTCAGAAGAAACAAAGAAACCAACACTCTGGTGTTTCCTTTGGGTACATGAATATTTGACAGTCCTGGAATAAACCAGGGCTGGAGTTTTGCAACAAAATGACAGACGTGAGTTGCATTTGCCAGAGAATCTTGGAATGCATTGGTTTCATAGCAATATGTGGAGAAGAGGAGCAGAACAGTACGGTACCAACTGTCATTCAAAACAGAAAATCTCCAAGGCTCCTGGTGTCCTGCTTCATGGTATTAGCTTCCCTCATGGGTGGTGATTCAGCTTAATAGTTATAGCATTCAGCAAGACAAGTTCTGACCCTTTGCTTTAAATTAAGAAAACCCCAAACTTTCCTGATTTAACAATAACCTAAACCAACTAGTGATACATATCTAGAGAAAATAACTTACCCTGGCCACCAGGCCAGACAAGGTTCTGGGATGTAATTCTCCCTGTAGATTCACTGGTACTGCTAGACACTAATGAAGGATTGAAAAAAGACCACTTCTTCACATCTGTTTACATGATTGTATGTTTTAGTTCCGGGCTTTCAGCTGATTCAGAGGAAACTCCAGAGACAAACTTGCCAACAAAGTTTTCAAGTTGACAAGCAGGTATTCTTTACTGCGGCACCGGGAGACACGGGGGATAGCTTCTCCTAACATGTGTCCCCGTATTGCTGTACAGGCCATAGTTATATAGTCCCTGGGCATACATACATATTCATGAGGCTAGGCAGGAATTACATCATTTTCCAGAAAGTTTCCCACATACAGACAAAATGTAATAGTGGTCTTTGAGAGTCCTTCTTCCAACAATGTTCATAACTGCTGGCAGTCTTTGAAGCACCAGCTTAATTATCATTACAGACATAGCAATCATCCTTCTGTTTATCAGGTAGCTTAACTGTGCCCATCCTGGACATCTGCTAGTCCCAGATACTCCCCATCCTCAGGTTCTGTTTTCCTATTGTTTTTCTTATACTTTTTGTACTAAGGTGGTAAGGACCTTAAACTGTGAACTACCTTCAGGCACTTCAGTTATTTTCCATTACAAAGCCATAAAAGTTAACATTACTTGGAACTGATTATATTTTGTGCTTTTGTGCCTCTATCTCACAGCCCTCTTACCTCTGCATGCAGCACCAAGCAGCGTGCAAATGGCAGAATGAAACTGCAGAGTTTCCTGCTATTGACGGCTTCCAGAACCCAGCTCACTGACCAAAGCAGAGAAGACAAGTCCTAAGTCAAGCACAAGACAAATGTTTAAGCAGCTTGATGGAAAGATCAATGATGACACCCTTTTGCTTCTGTCTTCAGCATATTACAAGAACATAGTATTTTCTCTTGTAGCAGAATTCATTAGTTTAATGTGAAGTGCTGTGAGAAGTGACAGCAACCATAAAGTTATGAAAAAGGTTAAATTTGTCTCAGATAATGTTGCCTAGAGCTCTTTTTTGCATAGTAATATTATTATTTCTTTTTCCATTTCAATATGATTCCTTCCTACATTTCATTCTTTTTTCCTCAGATGACTTTATTTTAGCCCCTTTGAATTTTAATGCCCAGGGCACAACCCGTTCAGTATATCTATGGTCAGGCTCTGTGGCTGTACAGGAGTTTGTGGCCATGAGAAAGCTCAGCACCTGGAAGAGAGGTACAATCTTGCTGGTTATAAACCAACCTTTTCCATTCAGAGCAGCAAGGCACCTAAGTACCTACATATACCTGTAGTGTATATAACAGCAGCAAATCTTGTCCTGCCAGACCCCTGATAAACTCACCCAATTCAGGCTTTAGTTGATATCAATCTATCAACTGGACTTCACTTATTTACGACAGCAGACATTCTTGCCCTTTTATGTTTGCTTTGTAATATCATTTCCCTCTCATCAAGAAACAAACTCAATTACACTTTTCTCTGCTCCAGGCGTACTAATCAGCAGGCACAGCCATTTCCAATACCTCCTCTCACACACAGATAGCTCAAATAAGAAGTGTTACTTCTCTACCCCTCAAGGGGTGCAAGCGCAGCCATTAATCTTCCTTTCATCTCATAGAATGCTAATAAAACAATCACCTCCCTATCTCTGAATTGGGTAGGTCCTAATTAACATGCTAATTGGGCAGATCTTCCCTAATGACTCCCAAAGCTCAGCAGTAATATGTTATTTAGATGGAAAGAGTCATCTAAAAGATAGGTAGAATTAAAAACCTGGCAAGCCAGAGCACAGTTTGGATAGACAAAACACTGAAACGGACCTTTCTGCTGCAAGAATCAACATTCGCCACCTGCCTATGCTACAGATCATATATTTACAGATCCAGCACCTTGCAAGGTTCAGAGCAAGAAACGTTTTGAAGGTAATGTGCAGCTGTAATAAAGAATACTGTTCAAGAAGAAAGGAACAATGTAAAAATAACAATGATGTTTTAAAATATATTATTAAACCTGTTAATTTAAATATCTCTCTAAATAAACCTGGCTTTTATGATCTGACACAAAAATGTACATGTTGTTTTGCAAACCCAGCAATGGCAGCAGCTCTGGCAGTTTGTATTCATGAGTAACTTCAAGATGGGTAGTTCAAGCCTTAATGTAATTAGTCCACTGGGGCCACTATTGTGGTTATGCAGTTAGAGGCTCAATATAATCAGATTTCTTAAAGACAGCATTTGCTCTTTTCAGAAAATAGGACTCAATAATAATTTAAGCCCCCTGTTAAGCTAAAACAAAAATATTGGCAGATGCCAAGAAAGTCATGGTTCTATAGCATTCTTTCACACGCACCTCATAGATAAAAGCAGAGTTTAAGTTGATAAAAAATTAGAAGGCTTGAGTACTATAAATCAAAAGCTTTGATGTGTCTCTCTCAAAACTTACTGCAGAAGCTCCTAAAAACATGGCCTTTCTCTACTACAGCTGCACATGTAGTAGATGAGCACACTAGAGCGTGTTGGGTCTGAAAAGCAGCTTTCTGTACAAACCATGCCTGCAACCAGACAATACTGCCTCACAGCCCACAGCTGTGTCAGGGAGGACAAATTCAGTATGTCAGGACCACAAAGCAGCAGCTCTGTGCAGCTGAGGCAAACCTGAAGCATGATATATGGTCCCAAACTTGAAAAGCTCAAAGGAAAACCAGATAATCTTCCCCTTCCCCATACTTTTAGAACACACAGAAGGAGAGATACTGGCATGGGGACACCATGGTATTATTTTGTATGACTTCTTGGACTTTATTTAATTCTATCTAAAAAAGCCATGAGAAGGAATCAGAACATTTCACTGCAACAGTTTGTTTCCTGATGCAGAGCAATTTTTCATTAAAAGCTTTTTCCACAAGATGCCAAAAGCTACACTGAAATGTTTTTGTCTTGATTTCTGATATTCTCTCCAGTTTCAGGTTTTATGACCCTTATTCACAAAGCCAACATCCTTTCCTCTCCCCATCTCCTCCCCCATTTTACAATGGCTGCAAATAATAACAAAAATAATCTCTACCTATTGATGTTTTTCATGCATATGAATGAGGAGCAAGCAGTGCAATAGTTGTTACTCATGGCTGTGACAGACCAAGAGAAAATGAGTACAGCTGAGCTTTGGACACCTTGGACCCTCTCTTTCCATCACTGTTTATCCAGGGAAACCTCGTCTCACTTCTAAAGGCCCATTTGATAAAGAATCTCCTGGTTTCATTTACTGGCAACTGCAATACAAACATTGACTGCAGATGTACTATCAAAAGTCCTGTAAGGGGGTCATGCCCTACTCCACTAAAGTCAATGAAGCACTGATTTAAGCAAAGCTGCTAAGCTCCTTTGGTACCATGCTGCCATTCTTGTCTTTGTATGAGGCAGTTTATAGCATGCATTTAGATAAAATACAGAACAAGAGGAATCAGTTTGAACAGATGAGACAGAGTCTAAGCCACATAAAATATAGCCTAAGACAAAGCTATCCTTTTTTAGGTATGCTATACTGAAGTACATGGGATCACAAGGAAACATAACTTTCCATAAACTGTTTTGAAAAATATCAGTTTTTTCTTAGGAATTATTGATGGAAAATAGCATTATAATGAAATTTATGTAGTAAGAAACCTGTTTCTTGTTGGTATTCCGTTATACAGAATCATCGAATAGTTAGGGTTGGAAAGGACCTTAAGATTATCTAGTTCTAACTCCCCTGCCATGGGCAGGGACACCTCCCACTAAATCATATAGGATAATGCAAGAAAGTAGGTTGAAATTGCTGCATTACAGACCAGGCTTTTCTTTCGGAGCAAGTTGTTACAGAGCATCCTCATCCCTGCCTGACACAAGGGTTTTAAACACACAGAACTTCTTTATAACGCCATTAGGCAGCACTTGCTTATGTCACCTTCATTCACCTATAAGGAGTCTGCAGTGATGGTAGTCCCGTATTTACTGAAACATATGTATCATCCCCGGTTGAATATTTCAGCTGGACCTTGTAAAGTTGAGATGTGCCACCCAAGCATTAGATATTGCATATTCTGTCGTATGACTGGGCAGGAGTAAGTGATAGCAAAACTAACCTCTCACAGTAGAGGAACTGCTCAGTGCAGCTCACACTCAGCACTGGTCTGATGATCATTTCAGTGCCACAACTCCTTTCCAGCCCAGGCACCAGTCTTTTCTTCTTATTGAAAGGAGGGCTGTGAGAAGCAGGGCTCCACCTTGCCCAGAGATACAGCTGAAAAGCACTTTCTAATCCCACAACAGAGATGCACCTTCCGGATCAGGATCCATCTTGTTACTCTTTAATTAGAGTGGGTAAAGACCAAGCCCTCACATAATTAGGTGACTCAAAGTAATGTTCTGTATGTGTGAGAATCCACACCGAAGAAACAGTACTATTCCAGCTGCCTAACACAGCTTCCTGGGATCTTCAACTCTCCAAATTATCCCTAACAGTCAGGTAACCTGATTCCTGCCCAGGTGATCCTGGTAACTCTGGGCTACTATTTGCCCACTTAACTTTACAAGACACTTGAAATGAAAGACCACATACTATCATTCTTCTGAATGAACCAACTCTGGTTAATGGGTAAGCCAAGTTGTGTGTAAATGTTAAAATAAAGGAAGTAACTGTCCCACTTCCTTCCTCTCTCCAATTTTCAGGGAATTTCAACTAGAAAAGCACTTAATGAACAGAATTGTGCACTTCCTGAAGTCCTGAATAACCCTTTGGAATGACAGTCAGTATAACACAACAGTTGGATGTTGCTGGCACCATGTGGGCTACTGTGAAAGAAACCAGCAGGGCTCTTTTGTACGGGTTTGTACCTATATGTACTTGCCTATAAATTCTTATACAAAGATACACTGTTCGTTCTTGCTACATACCTCATTAATACAGTACTATTTCTGTGCATCACACCATGGCACTGTGCTGTGGAAGCTCAGCTTGAAGGAAAATGGCTCTCAGGCATAGCCTTACAAGCAATGTAGCCAAACTGCTTCAGGGTGAGGAATCTTAAGGGGTGTGTTTTCCTGATAGAAATACTGTTCCCTCAGCTGTATTCACATCTTGTGCACACCCACATCATGGTTCAATGATATAATAAATCCATCTTGGATCAAAACTACTGCAGCTGGGAGGCACAAAGCACTGATCCAGTGTAAATCTGCTCTGCTGATTCAGATTTGTTACTAAAATACATGGATAGGTTAACTTCACTGGCAGGCTTTATGCTGGACCATGTACCTTTTGTCTGAAGTACTTTCACATATTCTATTATTCCGTACATCTTCAGCTACCAGAAAACAAATATATGCTCCTCATGTTTTGGCTAATTCGTTTGAGATATAATTGCATGTCCATGCCTCATCTGGTTCTAATCTGTGTTTATAGATGGTCCTGTAAGTGTTTGGATCTGGTACAAAAAGCAGAGAAAAAGGTCTTCAGCCTTTGACGGAACAGTTCCAGAATGTACTGCCCCAGGGAAAAGTCTCTGGTCTAAGCAGTGGAGCAAGTGAGTGCTCAAGAAAGTCATTCTGTATGATGTAGAGCCAAAATCATGATGCCCCCCTTAAGAATGGATCTGGTCTAAAATCCAAAGTTGCTTCTGACTTTGCAGAGGTTGGTCATCTTTAGATAACATGGACTGCAAAGTATTTAAAAGGCTTAAATCCAATTATCTTGCTGCTCTTCTTGAAAACAAACATACCCTTTGCTCACTGTTTCAGAACTGCTTTTTTCCCTTTTGTCCCTTTTGTTTTTTTTATGTTTTTCAAAAACCAGTTTTAACAGTGAGAACTTTCAGCTGCCTGCAAAGAACAAGATAAAGAGAGGGAACTTTTGATTTGCAACCTTTTCTAAACAACAAAAAAGCATGTAGAACATCCCCTGATGAGATGTGGGTCATGATCCCCTATAAGCCACACCTGCTCAACTGAAGGTGAAATGGTTCTACCTGAGCTCAAAAAGCGCCCAAAAAGAGGAAACAGTGTTGAGCCCAGCTAAGTGTCTAACCTTAGTCTTTTTGAGATGACCTATTTATCGAAGTTGTTCTGCAGAGTGTAATAGATCAGTGGGTTTTGAAAATTCACTAAAGGATGTGTGGGCTGAAATTATTAAAGCTATGTAAATGGAAATTTTCTTTCTAAAGAGTGAAGTATGCAGATTTTGTTCATTGCTTCCACATAAGTGAGTGACCAAATGAAGAGAAAACCGATCAAGAAGAATGTATGCATAATAAAAATGTGTACATGCTTCATCTAAAATTCATCGCCTTCAAAAGTTCACCCTATAATTACTTAATCTTGAGCAGCTGCATGCACAATAACAGTTTCTTGCACTAGGTCCAAATAGAATTATTTCTGAGAATCGCAACATAACCTACACCCTCCAAATGTTCAACAAGTGGCAACTCCAACTGAAACCATCACTACAGTAACTTGTATTTAAAAGGACCTATCCAAACCACATCGATTCTGAGCTGACATTTGCTGCTTTTGATCATGTACTTCACTGTAAGTAGCAAGAGCCTGAACAAATAAACTTTTGTATGTGATGGCTCTGTTATTAATGAATCAGACCAAACCCATTCATTGCTCTGCTCAACAAACATGAGAAGCTTTATGTCACAGCTGAAATATTTGATTCCTGCTGTGAAGTGAAGAGATGTTATTTAGGCCCTGCAGAGGAGATTTTAGACACTGCCTATTGCAGTGTCTTGGTCTCCTTTGCTCCCCAAGACCTCTGCAGGTAGGTCAAAGGGTTGGACTCTCTGGCAGGGTTTTGGGGTACTGCTGCTCAGTGAAAGGAAATGAAGAGCCACACTGAAATTTCTGGAGCAGAACTTTAAAAGATTCACTCCAGCCCCTTCTTTCAGTAAAATCACTTCAGTGCTGACAGCATGTTCCAACATGCTTCACGTGTTAAAATATCTGTTCCCATGAAATTTCCTTGAATAATGCTTATTACTGGGTCACCTGCCTTGAAATGAGAGCTGGAGGCAATGTACTGACCAGATGGAATTGCTGTCTTAGTGCACTGTTGTCATATAACCTCTGTCCTCGTTAAATGCTGTCACTGTGAGCAACTCCCCAAATCCCAGAACATTATACAAGCACCCTTCCCTGCTTGTACAAACCATACAGCAGGAGGCATCCTTTGTTGCACTGACTACCGTGACAACTTGATCAGATGCTGGGTAGACGTATGAAAAATTCACAAGGTGTGAGTTTGGGGGCACTTAACAAATATCACTGTTTACTCCAGTAAGAGGAGCTGCTTGCCAAAGATTCAGCTCCCATGATGACCAAAAGGATGGGAGATGCTCTCCATTTACCATGGATAGCTATCCATCACAGCACCAGGCTGCCCCTTTCCATGCTCAGCTATGAAATAAAGGAAGTTTTACAATAATCGCAGGACCAAAGACTGTTTTTCCTCTCTGCAAACCTGAATGAGCTCAAAAATGCTTGGGGTGACAGATGATGACATCCATAGTCAGACAAGATGGGTAGTGGCCCATGTAGTTTTGTAATTAAGCTAGGTTTGCAAAGCTTTTATTCTGGAGAAAAAAGAACCTAACAGAATCTCTTATAATTGGAAATGAAACTAAATGAATGCCACTGCCTTTATTCTGGCAGCTGAATTCAGAAATGCTTAGCAATTGCTGTGTTTGTAATGTAAATATACTACTGTCGCTGCACTGAAATAGATTTTTTCTTTTTCCTCCTACTCATCGAAGTAAAAAACTGCTCCAGCTGCTGCTGATCAAGGATTGGGAGAACATTACCCAGGCCATCAGTATTCTGCACGCACTGCCAGGTGCACAAATAACTCACTAGCATCTCTCTCAATCCAGCTAATTGAATCATGGCTTGATTGGGTTCAACAGACAATAAAAAACATTTTCCCAGTTTGAAAAGTTCTGACCTACCTCACTGAGTAAAAGAATGACAAAGAACATTTCTACCAGCAAAATCAGGTTTGCTAGTCTCATCTGAACCCATGTTCAATTTTGTGAGCACTCCGCTCTTCTTTTGCTTCCTTACTCATTTTTCTGTTAGAGCTGCAAGACAAATGAGCTAACTGATACTGCAAAAGGTCAAAAGACAGATAGCAAGAGACATTTAGCATACTAGATTTTATCATCTATTGTATGGTCCTGCAGTGTACAGATGCTCTAGTTGGGGTTTTAAATGGCACTCCTACAGCTACATTTAACAGAGTAAGCATTACTAAGGAAGAGATGACCTGTGCTGCACCATGGGTCCATCCAGATAGGTGTCCTGCCTTCTGGAGCAACCAGAGCATGCTTCCCTTCTGAAGGCTGCAGTGTTTCAGTCTGAAAAACAATGCTATGATTTAGCATCAGGTGAAGTACAGGAACCCCAAAAGGCAGGAAAAGTCGTTGATTTATCCATTGAATTCAGCTGGAAGGGAGCTAACTAAATGGGAAACAAAGGAATCTTACAGCTGAGAAAATCTTCTCTGCTGCGCAGAACTACCAGACCTTTTCTCATGGAAACAGATCACCCCCATGCTTCCTAATTGTCCAAAGTGTTTCTGCATTTGCCAGAAGAACCATGGGAATCAGCTACATGGTGGCTATGCCAGACAAACCCTCTTTCCTGCTGTGTCTTCAGCTTGTTTCGCTCTTTCCCAAGGCGGCACTTCCTAAATTGCCTGCTTGCAATGCTGGGTGACATAGAGCATCATTCCCAGCCCAAATGTGAGGGGACCCTTCCATCTCCAGCACAGCTGCAGCAACACATAGCCAGTCAATGGAGAAATGCAGATCCTGAGACGTGGAGCCTTGTAATCTTCGCAAAATCTGGGGCATTTGACAAGCACTGCTTAGAAAAGAGTAGAAGGGACAAGAGGACAGAGCAGAATTGCACTGTCAGCATCCACAGTCCTTACACATTGCAGTTTCTCAGTGACCTTGAACATAACAGTCTGGATGAAGGTACCTGGAGGCCCATGTGAAGATTGGCTTTGGACCACTGCATGCATTTGCTGACTGGCTTTGTGATCAGATTTGAACCTTCAGCCCTACCGTCATTGTGTATTTTTCCACCTATCAACCTCCCCTTTTCTGGACTGCAATAGGACAAGACTCACAGCCAACGTAAATCAGCACACCTCCAGTAAAACTAGCAGGACTGCAGTGCCCTGCACAACTCATCTAATCTAGAAGGCTCCTGAGATTTTACTATTTTGTAAGATATTAGGCATTACACAGCAGGGATGAAAGGAATTCTGACAGAGTTGAAGTCCCATTCATTAGTATCTGTATAGTATTTCAAGTTTCCTTGTTTATTGAAAATTAGTATTTCCTAAATACTCACTGAGGGCACTTTTTTAATAGACACCAGCCTCAAATAATTGTCAATCCACTCAAATTCTATTTAACAAGCTCTTGAGTAGAGACTGCTCTTCCAAATATGTTTTCTGTTTTGGGCAAACTTCAGTGCAAGATAGGCCAGCTCTTAGCATCAAGCATTGCTGTGTTAACTGCCATGTGGTGAAAGAATAAGCCTAAACCCCCAAACACCAAAATACAAATCAAGAATTAAGAGCTTTCAGCTGCATTCAGTTGTCAAACAGGCTCTGGAGTATTAACAGATGCAAACTGTATGTATTCTGGTGCAATTAATATAGAGAAGGAAGACTGATGATGCAGAGTTAAGCACGAGATTCTGAATTAAATCCTGGGTTTATGTACTTGAGTGGGGTATGCTTTATTACATCATGACACCCACCTGCACAGAATATGTGAAGGCTCTATTAGCATTTTCCAGCCTAAGTCAGGTCTGGTTTTTAGAGCAAGGAGGTCTGGGCTGTAACTCAGCTGTAACCATTCTCTTGAGTCAGTACTTTGGCAGACAAGCTCTCCTCTGAGGACAGCAGTGTTTGCTCTGCTAATTATCATTCCAACTGGCTTGACCTCTAAAATCAAAGGAGAGCTTGAAAGGAAAAACATATACATGTCAAGTTTTCTACACTTTCAGGTAATTTCTTATGGCTTGAGGTACTGTGTTTTATAGCTGTGAAGCCAGAACATGGATGAGATGCTAAGAACACACTTTAGAATATTCTCTGTCATGTATTTGATACTAACCTTTCCCTGAAAACACCTTTAGGTCTACAAAGAGAGAACTACCTCGGAGTCCTTCAGATCACAAAGATGTCAGTAACAACTGTGTTTGGGTCACGGTTGACTCAAAGTGATACATTTTTGTAAACAGCACACTTGCTTTCAGTGTCTTTCTTTGTTCAGGTAGGCTTGAGTCAATGCAGTAATAGAACATTTCTATCAGCAGCATTGCTTCTCCAAATTTTAGAGATTGATATGGTAGTTGGAAATGGTTAAAAGTTGACAAACGTGAAGGAATAGGAGCTGCTGTGAGGCAATGTACATGGCAAAAACATGGAAGAAAGAAAAACAACCAACAGGATTTTTTGGCACATGAGCAAGTTTTTCCTTAAAAAGTTTATGTTTGGACAAAAATAGAAAATGTGTAGGAGAAAGCAGGAAAATATTTCAACCAAGGGACATAAAAGGTTCATGCAGCTGCCTTTTTTGTTGTCAGAAAAGGGGAGGATTAATTTAACACAAGGAGGGAACTTTTTTTGTCTACATCCATTATGCTAATGCTGAACTTGGAAGATGTTTTGATGGAATTCTCTAGCCGGAATAATCAGCATCCACAGAATAGAAGGCCTGATACTGGCCTTTTGCATGGGTGAAAGCAGAATAAGGAGCTGCTCTGCAAAGTCTTTATGTGAGACAACTTGTCTTCAAAACGCAAGATGTCAGCAAAAAAGCTGGCACATCAAACTCTTGAGCATCTAAAGATAATAATAAAATATTAAGATAATTAATACTTAAGAAAATGAATTAAATAAGATACAGGGATTTATAGAAAACTCTGCTGACTGTAGTGCACAGAAATCTGAAAAAAAACCCTGTCCTAACTGTGGATTCAGGCTACTTGTGAGAAACTGCACCAAGTTTATGTCACAAATTTGGTGTTCACAAACAGAACAGAGGACATAATGAAAGGGAAAACTGAACCATCCCTAGCTCAGTTGGTTTCACTATTTAGAGACCAAAACTGGTCCTGAGGAAGGGCCTGGTATTGCTACATCATTGCTGCAAAGCTGTGAAAAAATATTCTGGTTTTATATTTAAAAGCAAAGTCTAAATTACTTCTGTTAAGAAGAATTTTATATCAATAGAAATGTTTTAGTTGACTTCCTCTCTCTTATCCTCTTAATTTTGGTTGTTTGAAAAAATCAGAAAATTCTGACTTTTTTCATGACAATTTTAAGATCTGGAAAATTCTCAGAGAATAGGAAATACTTCCTACACAAGTTCATTTATGAGTAATCAAAATCACAGAAAGGATTTGACTTCTAATATCAGGACTGATAGGACTGTATGAAACAGCAGAGAAACAAAACTGCTCATTTGCTCCTGTAAGGTCATATTTATGCCAGAAGTTGCTTTGGACACAGATTACGTATGTGGCTGCGCTCATCCTTTAATGACATTTTCAGACTTTTTAATTGAATTTGCTTAATCCATTTAGAAGAGAGGTTTATTCAGGGAAAGCATTTCTCTTCCAAAACAAAAGCAACCACACACAGGGTCAATTAGGACCAGTTAGATAGCCTGACATTCAAACTTTGCATCTTGCTCTACACTTTCTTGAGAATAAGTGTAAATATTGGTTCACCTCTTTTTCCTTCCAACTATCCCTTATTCAAGGCAGACAAGTGGTAAGATAACATTTGCTTGAATAAAAGCACTGCTTGAGCCTGCTGCAGCTGCACACCAAGAGCCTTCATCCCACCCCTCTCCTACAGGCGTCCTATGCTGTCACAGCTCCTCCATCAGATGCTGTCACACTGCTAAGGCACAAGAAGTTAGAGCCATCTGCTTGCTTCAAATAATTACAGCTTGCTCCCAGGATTTCTGCTGGGACTCTCACTTTTCAGGAGTGCTGAAATGAGACCTGCGAGCATTAGGGGAATTGACCACACTGTCCCACCTTTTAAACAAGGACAAAGGCATGCTTCTTAAATCAGAAAAATAGTATATTATTTCAGCTCCCTAGAAGTGACTGGTGATGTCTTTCTCTGCAAATGATTGCTCATCACATGCACAAATAAGGCTAGGAGAGGTTGAACTGTCAAGAATTGCTGAATTTTCAGCTACTTGCTCTTTAATAAATAATGACTGGCTGTACTTGGAGTTCAGCAAAGAAACTCTATTGCCTTTCTCCTGCCAGGACATCTTTATGCATTACAGGGTTGGGCTCAAAGTTTCCTGACACAGCAAGGTTAGTGCAGTCACGTCCTTGAAAAGAAAACCCAGTGATATTCAGGGTTGACAACTGCTGAGTATTAAACCATTCGGGTGTGCTCTTGCTTCCTGAGCTCCTCCACTTGCTTGTCTACTGGAGATATGCCTTATGGGGAAATGGGCAATGAGCACAACAACTTCTGGGTCTCATTGCAAAAGAGGACTGTTTATAACCCTAGAAGTGGGATTTTTCTAGGTACCTGAAGTGACATGGTAACATAATTTACAAATTAGAAACAAAGTTGCTGCCTGAGAAATACAATGTTTTATCTGATTTATCCTTGCCTCCCAAATACAAGACTTAAGAAGGTCATATGTATGTCATACGCAATGTCAAATGCAGCTTAAAGAACCAACCTGAATTTTGCTTGATTATTCCCAAATTCACTAAAACCTCTTTCTCATCAGCTGCAAGGTGATGCTAGTCAGTCAACAGTAGGCTAAATCTAACTCTTTCAGTGTTTTAGGGACAACCAGCCAGTTACTCCTCAGGGCTCCTGATAGATACAACCTTCCCTCACAGAAAATTCAATGCACTTGCTAATTTTAAGCTAGCCTTTGCTAGCTTGCCCTGGGTACAAAGAGGAAAGTTATGTTTGTGAAGTGTTTCACATTTGCATCTCACTGGTTTTCAGTCTCTCCTGCAGATGCAATGAGTTACTGTGCCCTGTGCTCACAGTGAGCACTAGGGTTGCAAGATGAAACAGGAGCAAGCTTCATTAGTAGCTCTATGGCTGGCAGGAAATCACTAGTGTCTCTCTCAGTTTAGCCTACATGGGATAAGAAACCAGAAGGAAATACCTACTCCTTTCACACTGCCTTCAGAATAGCCACAGTATTCTTCACCAATAAAACTTTGGAGCTATTGCTCTGAAATGCAAACAAACTTAGACTTGGGAAGCTTGGAAACTTTCAAAGACTGTCATAGTTTATTAGCTTGCACCTTTTGCTCAAAATAGACATCTAAAGTCTGAAGTTCCTAAACATCACTGATCAAGTGCCACTTAAAAGAGTTCAACTGCAAATAAAGGAACATATATCCAGCTGTTAAAATGATGCAGCCCACAAATGCCAAGAAACAGTGTATGAGAGCCATGCATTTGCTACTTCTTTCTTTCCTTCCTAGGTAAGGAAAGGATGGCTTTCAGATGGCTCCTTCTTGTAAAAATAAGAAAAGAGAAAAAAAAAAACCCATGTGTGAATGAAGAGCTGTTAATCAGAAATAGAGGTTCTGAACTCCTTTTTTTATAGAGAATTCAAAGCCTGACAGTCAACAGCTTGAAACCTGACTTTTTTCCTCCACTCCCAGCATAAAATGAAGGAGATGGTAGGCTGCAGCAGTAGCACATTGAAGTTTCCTCTTAATCTATTCTTGCCAAGAAGCTGATTTTGGATAAACTTGCTGACAGCCCTATAAATCTTTCTAGACTCCTCTCTGCTAGTGAATGACATCTGCAAGGGTCAGATGGTTCAGATTATAACCTTGGGCTGGAACTCTCAAATTCAATAACCTGGTACAAACAATTCAGTTAGAGAGCTATCTCCAGTCAGTTTAACTAAGATGCTCTTCAAACCAAGTTCTCAAATTCTTTTTTCTTCAGTAAATCAAGACATTGAGTCTCCCTGTCATCCATCATCTACTTATTTGCCTGGCTTAAATATTTTAGCAAGTGCTTTAAAAATGTTTGCTGTTTAAAAATGTAGGTGGTGAATAAATATGCCAGTTTCCTATTTCTAAAGCCCGACTGATGCCAGGGAGCAGATATTAAAGGCAACACTTCTCTGCTGAGCTCTTAGCATAAGAATTGCACATTCACATTGTTGTCAGAGGGCTTAGTCCTGGATTGAATCAGTTCAGTGCACTTAGCACATTGTTCATTTAAACATTTGTAAATGAGTAAAGCATATCTGATGGAAATCTGTCACGCATTCATCATCTGCATTAGCAGATCTTTAAACATTCATGAGAATTCTGTTTGACTTAAATAGTAATAAAAACCCAACCCTGCACCTGCATGGAATGTACGCAGGGAGTAAAGGGACATTTTCTACATGCAGATTAAGGAGTTTTAAATATATGAACTGTACAGCAGAGCTTACATCAGCAATGGCCATGAGAAATACACATTGTCTACAACTATTCATTGGATACAAAGAACATCAAGATCAAGGAAGAAAAATAAGAAGTATGTACAGAAAATACAATGGATTTATCCAGATTGGAAAGAGGGGAAGAAATATTTTTCTTCAGGGAGACCGTCCCACACCTCATTTAAAGTCCCTTGAGAATCTCATGTGCCTAAGGCTGGGTACACTTGGACATTCGGCTGATGCTGGGTTCAGCTGAAGCAAGAATTGAAGAATTATTTCTCAGGACAAAGCAACTCCACTGCAGCCAAGGTATTTTTCTGGCCTTAGAACTGGGCCTGTTGTATTTTTTTCCCCAGTCTCTCTGGGTTTGTTTCTTGATAATTATCGGTCCCTGAAAAAATGCACCTCATTAACCAGAAAGAGCTGAATGATCCTGGTTCTGGAGAAAAATGAAACCAAACCCCACCAGAGATTTTTAAAAGAGTGTAAGGTGAATATTAGTGATTTTCCCCTTTTTTACCTTATCGTAGAATTATCCATGGCCCAAGCAATGGGTGACAACAGAACTGCAAATATCTTTGAAGTCTGTTAAACAGTGGGATGTTTTTCATGTTCTCCTTTCCACTGAGATCAGTCAGAAAGACAAACAGCAGCACACTATTACTAGACAGCAATCCCCTGATGGAGCTCCACAGCCGGCAAGAGCTTTGCACAGCGTGTGCCTTTGCAAAGTGCGTGTTGACCACCATCTGAATTCATGATTCCACGCAGGAAAAGCTTTACTGAAAGGTTTGCTCCAATACAGAGCAGTCAGCGAACAGTAATTTATGAACCTGTCTGCTTAAATAAGACCTGCTAGAAATGAAAAATGACATTCCTGATACAAGGCAATTACTGGAATTCCAGCCCTCCAGTATGGAGCAAGGTATAAGGGAATGCTTCCTGCATTTAATTTCCTACAAAATCACAGGTATTAATTAACTTGCCTTTTTGAAAAGGTGTTGCCTTTGACATTTGAACACATGCATATTTCACTGAGGTTTGTAACCACCTGGTTTTGAAAACTTATTCTGGTCTCTGTGACCTGCCTGAACAGCCATGCAGTGCAGCATTTAACTGCTGAAAATTAGTTCCTTCTTCCCTTGTCCAAGATATTTAACAGCTGTAGTAAGGAACAAACCTTTGCTCAGAGAAGTCTGCTGACTTTTCAACAGCGATCACAATTTCTGTGGACATCAGCCTGGGGGAGTAAATGAGGAGCAGATTAAGAGCTGATGACCATGCTGATTTTCTGATTAGAAAGCAGAAGAGGTGGGTTGCATTATTAGATGTAAGCGGATCCTTGACTAATGAAACACTGGGATAAATGTGATGCACTGCAAAGTTGGGAAGCATTATGTGTATTCCATCCTCAAAAATGGAATGTCCATAGTGCTTCCCAATGTCACTATTTCAAAAATGAAAGCCTTTCCTAGAATAACAGCTGGGCTGAGGGTTCTGTACTTTCAAAGCATTTGGAAGAAAACATCTTTCTACAAACCTCAAATTTCTTCTCGTGAAAAGTCTATTATTTCTGCTCATGGTATGTTCCAAGGTCAAGTTTTCATCTAGTTATCATCATACACAAGCAGCTTGATCCTTCCTCTAAGGAAAGATAAGTAAGTCTACCATATTTGCACAGGCAACACATTCTCCCCTGCAACCCATGTATGAATGGGAGCACAACTCTGCACACACACAACCCCCATCAGGCGCTGCATATGTCTGCTTAAATCTTTTCTGTGAGTTGGAAGATGTCTTCACTAGTCCTACCCTAAGCACTCTTGGATGAGAAATCAAGGTGCTCTTGTAGCTTCCTTGATATATAAGGCGTATGAGGCCTCCACAGATGTGAGCTGATACAGGCTATGACTGCTGCCAGATGTTAATATCAGCAGTCAGGTACCTGGACACTGAAAGTCCTTGCTGCACACTGCTGAATATCCCCCTGTCTCCCATTAGTGTTCCTCACAATTCTCATTTATGACCTTTCCACCACACTTACAAGTGTCAAGCTGTTAATAAACACTGTCACTCCAGTTATTATGCTTTAGATAAATACACTGCAGTAATTAATAGAGGGTAACAATTTGATTTAAAACATACTGGCTTGCTGTGGCAAGGAAAATGTCTTGACTGTCACTGCAAGCTCAGCTAGTCCTCCATTAGATTGCAGTTCACATGGGGAATCATACAAAAATCCCTCATCAGTAAAATTACATTCATTAGTCCTCAGTTTAGAAATGACGCTGGTAAACCAACTTTATCTACTGTCTATGGGGTGAAGAGACTTTTGATAACAGCTTTTTAATTAGATGAGACTCCTTAGCATCAACATGCAGATAAGTGAAGCTGCATGAATTACCTACACTTTGCAGAAGTAGATACTTTGATTTGGAACATGACAACAAAAAGGATTTTAACTTCAAAACTACCAGGGACAGAGCTGCTTATGAATAATAACATCTGTATAAATTACAGCAGAACCAACTGCATCAGAGATGAATGCCTGTTAAAATGAACCTCCTAAAAGTCTGCTCATTAAAACCCAGAGAAATTCAGTGCCAAGTGACTATTAAAACTTCCAGCCAGTTTCGACTCAGATGGATAAGGGCTGCCTCACACTTGCTTTTGCTTATGGGACCTTGGCTATAAAACATTTATCACAGTTTCATCCCTTGTTAAGTGATTTCTTCCAGGGGACTTTTTTATTGGCAAGCATATCTAGTGCTTCCATATGCCATGGAAGCAGGAAAAACTACAGGAGAATGGAAAGACTGAATATTCCATACAGTCCCTGCCTGCATGGTTGAATGCTTTGGGGGCACTCTGCAAAAGATATGAGTGAAAACAAAGCTATTTCCAAGAAAATGGCTGCTACGTTTCCCCTTCTGAACCTCCCAGTTACATAATTTCTCAGATGGGAAGTAACCAAGAGCCTGAATTTAGCTCTTCCCAGAGGAGCACTGAAACTGGACTCCTGAGAAAGCCCATCTTCCTCACACCAAGTCTTATTCATGCACTACACTTGAGCTTTCATAGGCTTTGCAGATGGAACTCATTCTTTCTTTGCTGCTCTTTCTTAAGAGAGAGGAGAAAAAGCAGCCTACAGGCCAACAAGATGACTGCAAAAGCACCTATGGGAATAGGACATGATCTTACTCTTTGCCCCAGAGTTTTGATGGAAGACTGCTTTTAATGCTGGCTTTGAACTCCCTAATTGTTAACACATGGAGCATACCAGAGTCTGGGCAGCCACTAAAAGAACCAGAAAACTGCTGCATTCACTTGTGCCTTTGAAGATTTTGATAGACACCCATCTTTTTCCACAGAGTAAATATACTTGCACTGAATCATGAATCTGATACACTTTTTCCTTCAGCAGCTGCTATATGCACCCTAAGCATCCCCCTAAACCTCCGCTCATCATCTCTGCACTGTGTGTGCAGAGATAACGTGCTTCTGCTACTGAAAGTCAGAGCTCTCATTTCCATATTGAATGATACACACAGGCACTATTCTCCTCCTATCCACATACCAAATGGCTTGCAGCATCCAACCTAACCTAGAAAGCCATCCCCAGGGTTCTAAACATGACAACTGCACCTATTTCCCATCAGTTCTGTGCAAAAAGATTAATGCGATCTGAGGAAAATGCAGAGCCAGGCAGTTTCCAGAGGCTCCAGGAACTGCAGGATTTCGAAGGTTCAGGCAACAATGTGACTGGATGCTCTGGGTTCAACAGTAACAGTTATTTTCCTCCTTCAGCCAAGGGTTTGTTAACATGCCTCCTCTATACAATGCCTCTCACAGAGCAGAGCTTTAAGCTTCCTCCCGAGGCAGGTAAAGCTCGCTGCCACATAGCTCTTCACGGAGGCTGTTTGTGTTGTTATCAAGTTCCTTTGAAAATTCTCTAATACTCTCCTCTCTGCTTAACACTGAATTTTATGGGAAAAGATCTTGCCTGGGTTTGAAATAATTACAGGGAGATAGGAGGCAACCAGAGGAGCACACACACCTTTGTGAACAAAGACAGCTTTTACATACCGCTCAGCATCACTGCAATTTAAATGATGGCAAAGGTAGCTCTTAGGATCTCTCAGCTCCAAGCAATAAACTTCCAGAGAGTTTTAATACAATTCAGTTGTCAAACAAAGTAGTAATTTACATAGTAGTGTACTACCACACATGTGAAGGTCCCAACTCTTTGATAAGGCTCCATGGCTTCTGCCTCTAGGAATATTTACATTCTATTATGCAGCACAATGCAGCGCTGTGGGTCCCAGTGGATTCAGCTGTCCTAAATGCTTTATCCTTGAAACTGTGGAAGTCTTTTGCACTTCCCTGAGAGAAGAAATTCCACCATCTGGTCTCAAAAGACTTGCAGAAGCTCACTACAGGCTTCAGCATATGACATAGCTCTGGTATGCTGGCTTAGCCATGGAAATGGTTTGCATGAATTTGTCTTCTTGTCAACAAGAAAGAGGTAATGAGCAGAAAAGGCAATAATTCCATCCTGAATTTACTTCTTATTCTGCACACCAATGTTATCCACATATCCCTCTGTACTTCCAAATGCGCTGGCACTGCAAAGGCTTTTCCCTCAAGCAGTCATCAGGGAAGCGTGAGAACACTGACCACAGCTGAATCCAGATGGTATGGGGCACAGTAGGGCAGCCACAGCCCACACAGCTTGTTTGTATTGCTACATCAAGTGATCCGATTAACATCTGCATTCCAAACATCCAAAGCTCTGCTCAGGTTTTTTTCTCTCCCAGTACAACCTGAATTAAAATAAAACCCCAAGAGAGTGCCTGCGAGAGCTGAATTCTTTGTGGTGCCAGGAAGCAGGGTTTGTTCTTGCTCTGTTACTGCCAGTTCAAGGTTCAAGGGCGGTGTAGGCCTGAGCACTATGTACAAACACTTTGAGAGAACCTCTGCCATGCTGAACAGTGATTGGGAAAGGTTTGTAACAGATGATGTAAACCCCGAGGATCTCAGGGGCAAGAGGACATTGTATGACCTGTTGTGACTTTCTGACACATTCTGTTTGCACAGATCTCCAGAGCTTTGCTGCCCAGCCCATTTCAAAACTCCAAAGAATGCCTTTTGCTGCAATATTCTGCATCTGAACTTGCTTTTTTCTTTTCACACAGAAGCAACTGTTCCTATGAACAAAGCCTTCTTTGTGAGATGCCTAACTTGGTTGCCTGGAGTTTTATAAGAGCATCTTCTATGTTGCTATGTATATTACCTACAAACTACTCTGGACAAGGCAATTTTCAGGACCCTCAACTTCAAGTTTGAAGAAAAAGCTGCTGCATTTGCAACTTTTTATCAGGAAAAATACAGTGTTCTTAAATACAGTTCTTCCCATATAAGGAATACTTAAATCAAGATGCTTTCCCATACAGAAAGCCTTTTGAACACATATACCAAACAAAGCTGTGCCAATAATGTCAGTGAACTGATCCTTAGGTTAAAAAAAAAAACAAACTACCCTTCTCATTGGATAGGACACCAGCCTCATATGGTACAGCAGTACAAGTATTCTTTTTCCTCATTTTGAGATTTCTAACAATTCCTTTCCATTCAGCGCTGAGCAGACACAGACTAAGACAGATCATCCTTGAAAGTGAACTGAACTTATATCTTAAGGTTATAAATCTCTTCTATATCCTAATGTGGATTAAGCATACAAGTGAGCAGCACGAATCTTCACCTAAGTAAAATCATCTCACTTAGGATAAAATTCTCTCTGTGCCATGTAAACAGAAGTGCTTATTTTGGTGCAATACAACTTTTATCCTTTCCATCCCTTCTATTCTATTTTCCTTGGAAAGATGGGAGATGAGAATTTCACTCTTAGACTCCAGCTTTCATATGCTTATACATGTGAAAAGAGAGATTCAAAGTCCACAGACTTAGTAAATCAGACTGTCAGTTTCTGAATACTTTGTAGAAAAGAAAACCCCCATCAAACCTAACTTAAAATAAGGATTTTTAGCCCTTATCTGTATATCCGCAATATTTATTGTAGTAATGTTGTGGTGGAGTTTTTATTTTTCTTTTTGTCTTTTACTGTTTGTGGAGATGGCAAAGGTGAAACTGATGCACTTATTAAATAAACATTGTGTTTTAGCAGGGTCACCTAAACCTCGGAATAGCTGATGATGTGATACAGACAGAAATAGATGAATCAACATGCAGCCATTTTTCAGAACGTTCAACTATGAACTGGTGATTAACCTTTGAAATATATTACAAGGAAAAGCATCTGATTCTCTATTTCACTGCCTTCAAAGCAAACCTGCTTGTCCTTCTATAACACATGCTATAGCCAAAACCAAGCTACTGTATTCAGTGCAGCACTGTCTGAAATTCATCCTATACTTTGTAACAGGAGAGACCACATAAGCATATAATCTCTTTCAGCTGAAACTCCATTAAGCAGTGTACAAAACATTTCTAGCACCTACAGGCCAATATTTTAGTGTCCAAATCACATTCTTATTTCATCATTCTTTAATAATGTGTAGAAAAACTATTGTTTATTGGTATTACCATATTCCAAGCCTCTAGAAACACTGCCCTTGTCTCCAATTCTGACATTTTCTAATGCTTCTTGTCAAATTAGAGAGGTATCAACTTCAGCTAGGTGGGGATCATCCCAATTGGCAGTCAAAGAGAAGCTGTACTGACAGAATCCCAGAAGCTGATGGTGAGGCATTGAACATAATAGTGGGAGCAACGTCAAGCACTGGGCAAAAAAGTACTATCGATCCTTTGTGAGTAGAGAAAATATTATTTCATGAATGGTAAACTGACACTATTCCTCATTGGCATATGTTGATTTTTGGTCTATTTGGTCTTCATGGAAACACAACAAAAATTTCAGATTTGTAATGACGTATTAGGACTTGTCCTTTTTGCAGTGAATTTTACAAGAGGGAAAAGTAACCATGTTGTCAACATAATTCTCCAAAGTTGATGGAAATGACAGACTGTCACCAGCATCTCAGTTATGTTTGTTCACTACTTCCAGCTGCTGCCAGAAAACCAGAGAGAAGAATTCTACATGTCCTATAAATCCGCTTTTAACTCTTATCAAGTGACTTTAGATAAAAGCCTCTAGTTTGCAAAATTCAGTTGCTGAAAAGATTTACATAGCTGTAATTAAATACATGAAAAGCTCTAAAAAACCACCCTGTATTTAAAGCTGTAAGCCTTATGAAAATGAGAAGGGGATCAGGTTTCTGGAAGACATGAATTTTTTCCCAAACTGGGAATGCGTACTACATCTGAGAGTACTTATAATTACTCAGAATTAAGAGGAGGATGTGAATGGGTTGAATGAAGGCAGAGTTGAGAATGGATGAATCTTTAAAAATGAGAGAGAAAACAGACCCATGAAGCCTGTCCAGAAAACAGAACTGGGTTTGAAACCATACTTCTCCGAAATTAAAAATACTCAGATGCTTAAGTCCCACTATAAGACCTGCTCTGATGCTTAACAACTAGCTAGTTGGTGCCTGGCTCAAAAGATCCAATTAATACACTTCTCCAGCTATGTGTAGCTATCAGTTTGACATCTATAGTTATTGATGGGTACAGACAGAAGCCTTTTATTGTGCATCAGAAACCACAGAAAATTTGTGTTTATTTTTTAGTCCATGCCTCCTTTTGAAACATTTCATATAGAGGCTTTAAGACCATGGCAAAACCAACAAAGGATAAAATTGCAGAATTCTTTATTAGATGACTAACCCTATTGTGTAATCATTAACAGCAATAGTAAATCTGTCCAGAGAGGTACTGACACAGTGCTCTAGCTTTGCTATTGCTTATTTTAGAAGAAAAAGACAGGACTGGTAAATACCATTGACACATCCGTTATGTCAAATTCAGTCTTCTGGGGCAGAAGCCAGAGTGAAAGATTTGCTTTCTACTTGACCTTGAAGAAATCACTTGCCCTTTGAGTAACATTACTAAAAAACGAGTTGACAAAAGAACTTTCATGAGAACCAGATGCTGTATCTGAAATGAATTTTCATGAGTTCATGAGTTATAGAAATTGTGGCAGCAGAGGTGGTATCAAACTTATAATTCAATTTCAGCTGATGTTTCAGAGCCCTGTTCCAGCATACAGAGATCCAGGGGGAATCTGAACAACTTTCCTGAGTTCCTCCTTTTGTTCCATTTGAATATCAAATAATTCACCGATTTGCTTCACACCTCTGATAAGAAATCCCTATGTCTGATTCTTCTTTGTCTATCCCAGTGGGTAGGCTCGTATGCAAATATCCTTATTATGGCTAGGTACCATGTTTCCCCAGCATATATATATGGTTAAAGTACAGAACAGTTCAAAACAAGTCTGTTTCTGAAACCACGCTTAGCCTTGCTTGAAGCTTCCCCTGACTTTGCTGGATGCTTTGAAAAACACAGGCAGCCTACCAAATATTAAATAAAAGCAGCTACTAAACAGCCTTTTCAAACATTTAAAAAACATCCCACCCCCATTATCTTTTAGCAGCTGTCAGCGATTACAGCAGGTGGAAATTGCTTTTTCTGTCTGAAAAGCTTGTGCTGTGTAATTTTGCTTTTCCATAACGAGAGAGCGCATACACAGAAACAAATGCAACACTCTAAGCTTATTTATCTTTCTTCTTGTCCGTCTGACACTCCAAGTAGTCTTTTTCTTTTCTGTCAACACATCACCATTGAGCCCTTTTAATTAAGAGCCAGGCAGGTATTAAGGCAACCCAGGACCCAGTCTGATAACACCATCTTAATCTGGCTCTTCTGTCTCAGGTGCCGTTGGCTGAAAAGGCAGCCATCTGTAGCAGATGGCCCGGTGCGCTTCAGTACACTTGTGTCACATGCAATGCTGTGCATCAGCACAAAGCCTACATTTCCAACTTCAGACCTTGCAGGCCCTGAAATGGCTCCTAAATTATTTACTTCTTGGATCAGGCTTAATAATGATGTAGGGAAGATTTTGGTTTTGTGATGAAGAGTGATTTAACACAGCTAACAGTATGTCTACAAGCTTTGCTGGTGCTATTCAACACAGAGGTGAACATTCTGCTGCTGTGTTAATGGCTATGGGTAGCTAGTCATGACCAGCTGGCAGGAAAAATAGCTGCAATCTACCAATTTCTAGACACGTAGCAAAGTAGCCTGTGCTACAGACAAAAGTACTACCTTCTGGACCAGGTGACAGGAGCACAGTATGTTCCAGTTTACTTTGGGTTTATTTTGCTGAGAAACTGGCATTCTTGCTGTTTGGATCAACCCTAATGAAACACCTGCTAGGTTTTAAGTAAAATCAAATGGAATGCAGTTGCATGAACAGGTGGAAGGAGAAGATGACATACTATAGAGCTCAAATCCCTCCATGTGTTTGGAGGCTGTGTGAAGTCCTAGCTATCACATCCATAAAACAGCTATGGAGTGTGTCAAGAACATTTTGATTGTGCACACAAGTCTGGTTAAAAAGGAATCGACTGAGTCAGGGAACAGCAGAAAGATAATATTCAAGCAGCCTTACATTACATCCAGGTAATGACTGGTGTAATAGTTTCTTGCTTCTGATATACTACATGGTGGTATTTTCCAGTTGTGAGAAGCTGGACTATTCAAATCACTCACAATAAAATGTTAGACATCAAAACAACAGGCAGACATCAAAATACATGAAGCATATAATGACTATGATAAAAAAAAAAAAAAGCCATCCAAACAGAATCAAAAACCTGATTACATTTCTTATCCTATCTCCATCCTTTGTTGCAAAGAGCCATCCCCAAGAGGCATGAAGCTGGCACCTCTAGCCAACTGCCAAATAGAGCAATGCAAGATTAGCTGCTTCATTTCATATTTTGTTTAGACATAGAAGAGAGGTGGTGCTCTTCAATAGACCACTGCCTCTTGAACTTGGCACTGGATTAACTGCCACCTGTATGCGGCAAGAAAATGGAAGGTAATGAAGAGTTGAAGCTGTGCTCTGCACAAACCTGGCCCTGGCATGAGAGAAAGGAGATAATTGTGAAACATGCACAGTGAGCACCCAGTGTAAGAGCCAGTTCTAGTGCTGTCATTTATGGACAATTTCAGTTTTGAATGACATAAGTGAACTTACTGGGCTAGAAAATCTGGCCCTTCTCCAAGGAATGCTTAATACTGATTGCTTTAAATTAGGTCCGTTAAGGATTGGCTTTTTATGCATTTACTGTCAGTAAGCCTGGAAGTGTTCATCTATTATTACCTTGGGGAGTACTTTCTTCTAAAGTATAGTTCTAGAACCAAGAAAAAAAATCCCATATGAAGTCTGAAAGGCCTTCCATTGCCCTCAGGAGAAACTTACATCATGAAATTTATCTGTTGCAAATAAACTACTACAGAAGTCCTTAGCGTGTTTTGTGTTCATAAGTAGATAAAAACTACTTAGTGCATGGATTATTTATCTTTAATAAACTTTTCAGTTTATCGGGTTGAAGCAGTTCAATGTTATAGAATACTTACAAAATACTTACAAAAGAGAGGCTTTCTGTACATAAACATCTGCTATTTTTTGAGATATAACACATAAAGCCTTCCTGATTTTTGCTTTCAAGATAATAATAGCCCTCCAAGGACTAATGATTTGTAAAATTTCAGTTCGATACCAAAAAAGAGGAGAAAGTACACAGCATGCTGCATTCAAAGCAGTTCTTACTTTCAAATAAGTCCAAGGACTGCAATTGCCTACACTAAAAAGAAAAAGATGGAGCTGGAAGTTTGACCTGCTAGTTACCTGCTACTTCTGTTTGCTGTGAACTTTGTACAGTGCATTGATTACCGGTTATCTGCTCTTAAGCAGGGAGTTTCTGACATGCTCAGCTCCATAATTTGGATCAAATGCCTGCACTCTGTGCTTTGATTTAGAATGTGAAACAGCAGTGGCATTCTAAAAAGAGAATTCTGCAGAAAAGCACATAGAAGTTGAGGAAATTTTTGCTTTCCCAGGAATGTAAATCATGGTACTGCTCCCAGGCAATGCGCAGTGAATGGGGTCAGAACTGGATGATCTTAGATGTCCTTTCCAACCCAAATCATACTATGATTCTATCTGAGGGCAAGGAGATCACTGGGTCTGATTACTTATGATAGATCATTCAGTGCATTTAAAAGCATTTTTCTGTGTATTTTCATTGAGATAATCCAAACCCACTTTTGAAGGTGGCTGGCTCTTACTTTCCACAAGGAGGTCTATTTCCATGGCTTTTCTCATAACATTTTCACTTCCCATATGAAGTTTTCACTAGAGTTGGGATTTTTGGATAGGTCTCCCATGACAAAGCAGGCTGCACTAGCAAAATGGGTTCTGCACAGCTGAAAACCATGTTTTCTTTCACTCTCATTCTGCAGTCTGCATTTGCAAATAGCATTTTCCCTGGCAGCTACAGTGATTGACTATCTACTGGATAAGATGCAAAAAGTAATGTTTGAGCTGGAAAATCCATTTAACAACCTTTTTTTAATCCATGTATGCTGTCGCAAAATGCGCACAATACGCATTTTTGCACACGGTTTATTTTTGAATGTGAACCACATCCCCCATTAAAGAGAAGTTTTCCTCTCAAAAAAAACTTAAAAACAATGATGAAGTTGCACACTCTGACAGGAGGTAAGTTCTTAGATAAGTACCTTTAAAGATCTGGGCCTGTATTATAGAGGTTTTCTAATGCCTGCATTTGCTATACGAACACATGCTTCATATAACCACCATGTTAAAACTTTGCAGCACTTCCTCCATTAGTGTCAGAGCTATTTACTGTACCGAAAGGAAAACAAAGCAAGACTTTTGTTCCTTTGTGGTCACTGACTGACAATTTGTGAAGCCAAACATTCAAAACCAGAAAGAATAAGGTAAAATAATAGTTATGGGGCAAAACAGGAAGGGCAGGGAAGTCCTGCACAAAAATGTTCTTTTTGTGATGTAGTATTATACTCAACACCAACTCTGCATATGCATAATGGTGAAAGGATGTGAAACAACAAAACCAAACACACTTCATGTTGCACAGAAACACATACAGACCTCAGATGGTCAAGGTATACAAAAATACATGGGCAGAGGAAGGAGAAAAGAGATCTCTTTTATGGCATTTGTACTACCAAAGTTCTTGTTAAGCAGAATGAAGACCTGAGGTTTTGCAAAGCAGTTGTATTCTGGATGTCGTTATAGAATCATAGAACATACCAGTGTATCAGTTCAGTGCATAAACCATTGAATCACAAAAACACCACTGTTCTGCACTTGGGGGGGGGTGGGTGGTGGTGGAAGAAGGCATTTAAAAAAAGAGAAAGCAATTGCCATCTCTTATTACACAGACATTGAGGCTAATCCTGCAAGGGATCTCAGGCAACCACCACAAACATGCTTCAAAGAAAGCCAGAGAAACTCCACAGCAGACAATTAGAAAACAGTCTAGTGTAGACATTAGCGCTAACACAATTAATGCTTCATTTTTTGGCCAGAAGCCTGATACTCTGTATTGCACCAAGCCAGATTTCTATGAAACTAAAGCAGGATTTGGCATTTAAATCCCAGTGAAAACATGAAACAAGTTGTTTCAATACCACACATAAAATGGCTCTACATTTGCACAGGTTCCATCTCTTGAAGCTCTGCAGTGGATTACATCAATAGCTAATCCAGTTTGCTCTATTCTCTGTAAGAGCAGACTCATCTGGAAGACCACTGAGCATGTTTTTCTTCTCTGCAGTCTACAGATAAAAGCACTTGCATCACAAATTTATATATTTATATTTAATTTAGATATATTATTTATGACATCTGCAAGTAGGTGCCTCTGGCTTCTTCTCCACATGAACTCTGTCAAGCCAGTAACTTTTCAAGTACCTTCTAAAAGAGATGAATGTCTTTGCTAGTACACTCATTCCACACAGCAGGGAACACCAGATTCCTTTAATAGGTCCTTTAGCATCAACAACAGTAGATTACAATAAAAACTAGGTATTTAGCTATTGCTGAAACAAGCCAAACTCTTCCAGTAAAAATATTAAGCAGTTTAACCAAGAAAACATTTGCACATGCACAGCTGGGTATGAGCTCCTGTCAGTTAGTCATGTGGGCTGCACCAAAGAGGCAGTGACATTTAAGCATAAGTAATTGGGTGCACATTTTTCTTGGCTGGTTCTTGTAGACTGAACATGCCACTATCTCATTTTCATCGCTCCTTCTCTGTTCCTGAGGAGCAGAAAACTAGTGTTTTTTCCCCTTAGGAATGAAAAGCAATCCTGTGGAACAAAGCAGCAGCACAAATAGGTGCAGCACAATTGTGTTTGGAAGATCTTGTTTTCCTAATACTACACCTTCTACACGTGCACATAGGAACTTCAGTCAATTACAGTAAAAAAGGTTCTACTTAATTATTTTTATAAGCTTGTGAATGCACAGTTCTTCCACTGTAATTCTTCCACTCTGGTCTCCTGAGTACCTTATGTTTAAGGTCTTACTAGGTTAAAAAGAAAGAAACCTGTTGGCTCTCTGATGTTTTTTAAAAATCTCCACTCTTGGAATCTATTTGAAAACACACTGTTTCTTGGTGGGCAAGTTCTGGGATTTGTGTGAAGCATGAAGGTCTGCAAATGCATGAAGGTCAGAAATTAAGTTTACCCAGTAAGACTGAAGTGATTTAGGATAACAATCAAATTAAGATTTGATTCCTTTCTCTCAACTGCTTTAATAATGACAGTGAAATGATCCCCCGGTGTGCCCTGACACTGACCTATCAGGCAAGTTCAATAAGCTTTCCTCTTAAATGTTATATTGCACAGGGCTTTGAGACACCTTTTCCTATTTATAACCTGCCTTAGTCTGCGATAACCCTTTCATACTTTGCTCATGTTCCTCTTCCTGTGCCATCCTTCTCTTCTCAGAGATACAAACTTGGAAGCTGAGACTCCGGAGCACAGGGAGCTCCTACCTTCCCTAGTGAGCTCAGCATGAGCTTTACTTACACCATGGCTTCCCAACTGCATAGAAAAAGAAAGGAATCTTTTCCACACTTGCAATTCCCAAGCCTAACACTTCATTTTACAGAATCAGAACAGATTGCCTTACTTTTTACACCCTAGTAATTGCCCATTAATAAATCCTACTCTTGCTCAGCCTTATCCTTCAGTTACCCAGCAGCATCACTGGCACCAGCAAGATTCAATTCAAAATTGTTCCCAGGAGGGCAGTAAAAAGTAGGCAAGCTTTTGCCCTTGGCAGGCATCAGTGATAATACTAAGTGGTAAGGCACTGACCTACATCCATCTCACAAACATATGAGCTAGACAAAGTCTTGAATGCCAGCACTCTGATCTGCCTTTCAGCCCCAGTCTGCTCACATGCATCAGGAAAATGGAATTAGAGCCAGTGTTGTGGTGGTAGGTTTGATTTTCTTTTTCCTAGTGCCATGAGGTGTGGGAGCCAGGGAAACTATGCTGTGCGATTAAAATCAACCCAACAGTTTCAGGGCTAACCAGCAACTGACCATCCTTGGCTATGACAAAAAGTTAGGGCAAAGGGAGATTACGTGTCTGAGGACCAATGTTACAAAACTGGATTAGGAATGAAGACAGGCATGGAGGGTAGAAGGAGCCTGGCACTGGAGGCATATACACACACACCCTCCAGTAGCATTTGCATTTGTTTAGAGCTCTGGCACTGTTCAAGAGCTACAGGAATTAGAATTATCATGGTTTTCCTTTTTTTTTATAGCTGCATTCATGATGGTACAGAAGCACACTACCTGTTAGACTGCAACCTTACTCTCTGCTTATCTAAGTCTCTTCATGCTTATTAGTGAAAAGTGCTGAAGATCCAGTATCCTTGGGTAATAACTGCTTGAAGCTTGAAGGTTAACTAGGTTTTGTTTCTTCTGTACAACCAAACACAAGAGGGCCAAGTTTTTATTTTGCTTCAACTAAACTATTCTTTGTCCCGTGGAAGTTACAACTAAACCAGAAACTTCAGGTTAAACCATGGCCCTCTCGTGGTGCTCACTGTCAGCTGCATTTCAGAAGCATCAAGTCACTGCAAAGGCAGAACTCAAGCTCTGCCTATGAAACATGCTCAGGGAAAGACAGCATTTTGATGCAATCCAGCACCTCTGTGCCTCTCATATATATTGTAGAGAGTAAAAGATACAGAAATGACAGGTTCTTTGCAACCCTTTATCCCCATTCTAAACATGAGTACCTTGCTCACGAAAGGATGAGCTTTTCCTTTACGAAAGTAACTGTTTTGAAGCTATTTAAAAGTTAGCTTTGCTTATAACTCTTTTCTTTTTGTTTGTCCTCCCTTGAGCAAGTGATCCTCTCAACTTCATTTGGTTTCATCAGCTTTCAAAAGAAAACCTTTAAAGGGGTACCACGACCTCCACATTTGTGTGGGCTTCTTCAAATCTATTTAAACAATCTGATTCCATGTTATGTGAGAACAAATCAATTCTAGTCAAAAGACAATACTTCATTTTGGACTGCGTTTATCTAAAAGACTCAGAAAACCCCTGATTTAAAACTAAACTTTTTTTTCCCTGAGGTAGCAAATAACTTGTATGAAAACAGTTCAAACCTGCATGTTCACAAAGCCAAAGTCTCTATTTCATTCTCACTGCGATTTTTTACCTAAATTGCATTGAGTCCATCAGAGAAGTTACAACTCAAGGTCCAACTGGGAAAGCTGAGCTCTTTTTTCAAAGCTGAGCGATGACAATAAAGAGGTAATATCTGCTGCAGGGAAAAAGCTATGGAGCAAGTGTTGCCCATTTGATCAGCTTGCTGTCTACTGTGTCCACTTCTCCTCCTTTAAAAGGCTATTAGAAATAATTTCTTTAGGGACCGCACACAATGATAAGTACAACGGAGCTGTAGACCTCTAGCGAGTGTACTGATCAGCCACTTTCAAAGGGCACAGAAATGAACTCCTCCTGACTTCATCAGCAGACTGGGAACAATTCAAACAGTTCAATCCTGCAAGCATTAGATTTGCACATCCATGGCTAAAGGAAAGGTTACAGCACCATGTATTTATATTTCTTTTCATATGGTCTCAATAAGGCTTGGTTTTTATCTGCTTTGCAGCATCTAACAGAGGATCCTTTGGAAAAAAAAAAAAAGCCTGTTGAAAACCCAGCTTCTAGAGCAATACATTTGTTCACTTAACTGGTGCTAAAGTATCACTTTCTGTATAATTGCATTTAAAGGAAAATTATAGAAATAAGCTATGAAGAGGAATTTATCAAAAGTTCTTTAAACAGAATCACATTTGCTATACAAATGCCTTATCCCAGGATAGAACAGGTGGGCAGAACTCTATCCCATAAACTGAACTTGACAAGTATTGCCACCAGTGGAGTTGAGTGTATGGCTACAGGCTCCCATGAGCTAATGCTATACTAGTTATTCCAAGCAGAGACATGCAGTGCAGCAACATTTAGATTAGATTCTTAATTTAATTCACTCCACCTCCAAACCAATTTTGCAGCTTCTACATACATAAGTGAATGCATCCAGCAAAACCAACTCACTCCTGGCTGTTGCTAAGAGGTTTGTCCTTCTTGGGTTATACTGTCCTTCTGTAGCACACTGCTGCTTTTTGCTCACAACTGCCTAGCCCAGTTTCTATGGCACTAGTCAATTCTATCACCTATCCTCCAAAGGACTGTGTTAAGATGATTGTGTGCATCCAGCAGTATTCAGGACAAGCTGATTATAATTATCCAGCTAATTTAATTTTTCTAGGCATTTTGTACGATTTTACCACAGAGTATTTACTATTATTATCTAATGTTTGTATCCAGAGAAGAGATAAAGAACCCACGAAAATTTGAAGCATTTGATGCTCCCAAAGATGATCTTAAAATTGTGAAGCTTTCCTAGGGAAACTACTATATTTTCTATGGCACTGAAGCTCACAAGGTATTTCCGCTAGGAAGTATTACACTATATTCCTTTAAACTAAAGGTCATGCTGAACTAAAGAAAAGTATGTAAAGATGATCAACAGGGAAGTGGTACAGAGACCAATGTTCTGTGATCACACAAAGGACTATTCTACTGAAGACTACTGTATTTATGTGATTCTTTTCTTAATACTGAATGCTACATTCCTATGCAGAGTAGCTTAGCAGCAAGATCCAGGCGCTGATTTCTATTTAATTGTTGGAAGAAGGAAGGGGAGAGCAGGGAAAAAAAAAGATGGAAAAGGAAAGCAGGAAGAGAGAGCGATTTTCAGAAATCAACAAGGTACAACAGTGTTCAAACCACACAGACACATGGTCATGCTGCTGTCAGCCCTTCACTTGCTCTTCTTGGTACTTCATGCTCTCAATCATTCCCTTCACACATTCCCCCCAAAAAATAATTCTGCGTCCGTTTGTATTTCTTTTTCAAACTCTATTTGCCTTAAACGAGACGTGAAGAGATGATATTGAGATCAAAGAAAAATTTGGACTAGGGATCATTAAATAGGTTTATGATTTCTTAACAACTGATTGTGCCTCCCCAGCTTCACTGTTTACATGTCACTAGCCAAAGAATGTGGGTTTTATTCTGTGGTGTCAATCAGGACACTGATGCAGGGCCCTATGAAGAACTTGTGAGGTGGGCTGATGCCAACCTGATGAAGTTTAACCATGCCAAGTGCAAGGTCCTACACCTGGGTTGGAGCA
>JASSUY010033667.1:0-30966 GCA_032466535.1 Forpus xanthops
GGTGTTATCAGCACTGTTCCCAAGCCGAAAATCCAAAACACAGCGCTACACCAGCTACTGTTTAAAGGGGAAAGATGCCTGCTGCTGCTGAACCCATGACACATCAGTAAAAATTAGCTGAACTTTTTATGTTTTTGTGTCCCAGGCTTTCGAAAGGAAACACATGGCTGTTATTGGAAGGCAAAAACTTTTGAAGCTTTCATCTTATTGTAAGGCTTATGCAAGCACTTGCTACCTCAGCAGAAAAACAAAGGACAGGCAAAATTGCGGAGACCACTAAGTAAACAGACTTCTTTCTCTTCCTCCTTCCAGAATCTTTAAATCACACCCCTTACTTGCCAAAGCATACCTGTACAAAGGAGCAAAATGCTATGAATGGTTTCCTCCTGAAGTGCAGGTATCTTTAGTGTTAACTGTTGCCATTTAACTTGATGGATTAGGCAAAATACCGAAATCCTGTGACTCAGATGGTAAAAAGCACTTTGTACTTCATGAAATCGCCTCTATTTCAGGTGTTCAATGATCCCTTACCTCTGGAGCATACAACCTACAGCCTCATTGGTTTTGTGCTCTGAAGCTATTAAAGAGAGGGTTTTGTCTCCCCAGTGTCTGGAGAAACTGAATAGCAGTTGTCAAAAGTCACATGCTTTAGAAATCACTAGAACATACACTGACAAATATCTCTAATAGAAGAAGTCTGCTCTGAAACTTCCTTTGGTCTGCAGCAGTGAAGCAATATAAATATGTAGTTGAGCAATTTTGGTAGTCTCGTGGAAGAATTGATTTGGTTTTATATGTATATTTCTTATTGTGGAACTAGGCAGCTAGATTCCTTAACTAGTGAAGGCAAATATAAATGTTATTCTTGAGTTGTTACAGCATATGTAACCCATTTGGTGAAGCTGTGCCAGAGCAACAGTTGTTATTTTTCTGGTTTTGTGACATTCATATTATCATTTTCCTGTTGCTACACAAAGGATTCTTGCAAATAGTCAAGCAAGATATGGGTGGCTCTTCTTGGCTTGTGTTAATTTGTTACATTGCTCATAATTTGATAGTCATAGGTACCACAGCTGTGCATAACTTCTTGTTTGTGCAGCAATATGTCAATGAAATAGATGTGGTATGTTAATTTTCTGAAGATTTTGTGAAACAAAAACCTGTGCCAAATTGAGGTCACGTCAACTGACATTGAAATTCTGCCAAGAAAGATGAATTCCAGGACCTGCATTTCAAAACACTGTGGCTGGAGCTCATCCATGCAGCAAGTCAGTCTGATGAGGTTTTGAATATGCTGTTTACAGTATATAGCATTCTGGTATCATGCAGCTGGTTTGTTGAAGGAGCCAGTTCTTCAGGATGTTGGGATGAAAGCCCTCTGCTAAAACTACACAAGTACCATTAGGAAAAATCAGTGTTCACATCTTTCATTTCCAGAAGGATGAAACATTTTCCTAATAAAGAACAACAGGAGTAGTTACTCAACTTCTGTGTACTTTGTCTCAGTATAAAGGTCAATTTTTTCCTACCTTCTCCTCTACCTAGAGAAAGAAATAGAAATGTAACCCTCTTGTTGAGAGGCCAGGTATATTTGAAGGGGTTTTCTTCTGAAAATCTTTTGTTTGCTTGAGTGATCTTTACTCATAAGAAGTAGTTCCACAAAAATCAGTGGAATTGGTTTTAATGTTTATATTATCAGGTTGCAGATCCCAGGGGAAGTGACAGTGAAGTGGAAGATGTGTCCCTCAAACCTTGTTGATCTTGAACTTAGTGTGCAGAATTTTTAGACAATCATACCAACCAATGCTTTTATGCAGTTTTTAGAATGATGTGTTTAAAACCCTTCTGAGGAGCGTTATGTGACATCAAACTTTCATTAATGGGGTTCTGCAGTTAAGAAGGCTAATGCCCTGCACTGCCTTCAAGGTACTCTGTGTGAATAACTGGTCCCTTTGCTTTGCCCAATATTATCAGTCATGCAAGCTCTTTTTCTATGTTTCTTTCCTTCTACACGTGCCTTCTAGTGCCTGCAAAAGTGTTGAATTAGCTGAAATGTTAGGCCAGTAAATTGCAGTTTCTCCTCTCCCCCCCCCCCCCCAATCCCTCTTTAATACTGGCTGAGTTTGTCGGCTTTAATATCTGTCCTTATGTCAGAGGGATGGACAAACCATAGCAGCTTGAGGATCTTGTGCAACAGCATAAACTGAAGGACTGTAGTTTTCTGTGCAAAGGATAATAACTTATTTACAGAGAACTGCTTAAAGAAAAGTATTTCAGAGCCAGTATTTCAGTGCAATACATACCACATATAAATAACTAACAAATCTGGTCCTGTTCATCAGTTAGCTCATTTGATATTTTTGCAGCTGTTTTGCCCTTCCTCTTCTGCTTCTGTAATTGGTGCTGTTGCATTGTTCTATAGGGCTGTGAGCTCTTGTTGTAATACGACTTTGTCTTCAAGGATAAGATCATGTGTTAGATCACCAAGTAATGTAAACCCAGTTTTTTGTTCCAGACAGCAAGTTAATAATGTACTGCAACACATAGAAAAACAATTTTCTTCAGTTAGTTCTCACTTTGTCTTGTCTTTATGCCACTCAAAGACTTCTGCTGTGCTTTCAGCTCTGCTGAGTTCTCTGAATTCCCCTGATACTGAACTGGGTACCCGTTGGTTTTCCTCAAATGGCCAAAATGTGGAAAAGCAGAACAGCGCTAGATCTCTAAAATCACTCTCCTTTTCAGGTCCTGTTCCTTTCTTCATGTGTGTATGCTTTCCCACTTCAGTCCAACCAATAATAAGATCTTACAGAAACTGTTGGGTTTGTGTTTTGGTTTTGGTTTAGTTCCCCCCACTGCTGTCTGTCATTTGATTGTTTAAACACCTCCAGAAAATGAGAGAAACTCTTGTGGCTTACTGCTTGATTTTCATTCCTGCCTGGTCTGTTGATAGAAACCATCTGTGACTTACCAATAATAATATATTTTTATATATATATATAACCTATATATGTGCTTATCACACACATAAATATTAAAGATCTATCTGTATGGCTACATCTGGGTATTTTCTTAAGTGCTACCTGGTGACAGTGCTTCCAGGCACAAAGGCTGCTCAGTTTTGGATGCTGCTTTTCCACACTTGCTCAAAACAAGCATCAAGGGAATTGTGGACCTGAACTTTCCCATCTGAAAGCTCTAGTGGAAGCTGTGGTGTCAGTGGAACTTTACTGTCAGCATCATAGACTGTGACAGTAGCAAACTTAGATTGTGTTTAAGAGGAATGTTTTTAAGTCACCTGTGTTTTGAGCATCCTTTAAAGAACAATATAAGCAGCTGAGAATGCTTTCTTTCCACAGCAAGTGCTTGTGGGACTTGTCTTTGGTAGCTTCTGAACAAAAAAGTGAAGCTTTGGTCATAACAGAGTGATAGAATCAACTAGGTTGGAAAAGACACCTTAAGACCATCAAGTCCAACCGTTATCCCGGGACTGCCAAGATTACTATTTACCCATGTCTCTGAGGGCCTCATTTACATGGTTTTTGAATGCTTCCAGGAACAGCAATTCCACCACTTTGCTGGGCAGCCTTTTCCAATGTCTGGTCACCCTTTCCGTGAAGAAATTTTCCCTAATACCTAGTCTGAACTGCCTCTGGCACACTGTTCCCTGTCACATGCTCTCCTTTTATTGTTTTGGTAGTAAGATCAACAACAGAGTAAACCTTAAAAATTACTGCGCCTCTTGGATTGGATCCTTGCTCTGAGCAGTGCTGAATTGAAATGTTAGAGGTGGGAAAGACAAGTTGGACTTTTTAAGGGCAACTCTGAGTAATGTTTTTGAAACTGCTTCACATATTTCTGAGAGAGTCAAGTTAAAGCTCAACTAAAATAAAAGGAGAATGAGTTATTGATTCAGTGGGGGAGTCTGTATAAGATAAACCAGTGATGTTCACTTTATTCAAAGCACACATTACAAACAAGAGGACAGAAGAAAAAGTAAACTATTAATCTGTGAGCCTTTGTTTTTCTTTTGCAACTGCTGTTGTTTTCTGGTGGCCGCTCTATCTTGCAAGAGTTTTCCATAAGCGTGAGAGTGATGTATACCTGCCTTTGGAATTATAATTTGTAAGGTTAGGTGCTAGTGTAAAGGGGCCTGGCCATCTGCAAGGCGTTTTCAAAGGCAGCATCACAAGCTAATTTCTATACTTGGCTATTCTGTAATGTGAGAAAAGCCACCACACATTCGGGGTTTTTGACATTAGGCTTGCTCTTGCCTTTAGTCATTTTTTCCCTGAATGGAAGGAAAATTTTCAGAGAAATAATTGCAATATTTTAAGTTTGTTATTTGAAGTTTAGGTCTTTAATGTATCTGATATTGTGACCCAAGTTGGGGTGTACTGAAACCTTACAGAGCATTGTGTAGGGTTGCCTTAGTTGAAATATTGTATGAAGTTTCAGTTAATGATCTTATTCTCATAGTTTTTAATCCTATGGAATCCCAATGTATTGAACACTTTACTAATGAATGCATTAGGGGGATTTCTTGTCAGTCACGCCTGTCAGAAGCATGTTTCCCCTTCTGTTATGGGATGGAGCTCTAGTGTGTGAACTCTTCTGGGCACCCAGACACATTAGGGAGTAGTTGTGTGGAGCCAGAACTTAGAAAGACGGTCTTGAATATGTGCCTACTTCTAATTATGAGAGGGCATCACGACACAGAGCAGGTCTGCCTTCTGGGTCATTGATCTAAACACATTTTTTGCTTCTGATCTTGTTCTGAGTGTGGCTAGAGGACTTGACACTTTGTTGTAAAATTAGATGTGGTTATTTCCTGTGCCAGCTCAAAAGACATCCTTTTTCTGGCTACCCGTATTGCTGCTTCATCAGTCTCACTAGGCTCGCTCTTTACATTGTGGGCACATACAATGGATGGCATCAAAAGAACATCTTAATTGCTTATTCAGTAAATTAATTTGTATGAGGAATGACAGTTTAGCAGTGGCTTCAGTTAAATAACTTCTGTTTAATACACATAGTGAAACAAGCCCTGTGATGAGATCTACTGAGCTCACAGAAACAAGGAACTGGGCAAGATCCCTATTTTCTGGTACGTTTTGTATATGTTGTTTAGGTGTTCTTTTTCCTCTTTCCAGTCAAAAAGGCAGAGGGGAGGAGGAAGCTTACCTAGATGGTGTTTGCTTTTTACAAGTTAAGCAAGTGGAGAAACAGAGCTCTCTGTGAACAACTTATTTTTAGCTCATTTGTTCAGGATTGAGTAATCCTTAAAATGAAGCATCGTGAGTCAGTTTATTCACTATAAATTGTAGTAAAATGTCATAACGTACGTGTCCCTGTACAGGAAAATTATGGAGTAGATCATTATTGTGCAGTGGGTGTAGTTTGTGGGTGTGATTTCCTATACTATGAAATATCCAGGGTAGCGATCAGAACAAAATGGGGTTTGAAAAGAATTATCTTTTGAAGATCTTACCAGGCATATATTAAAATAGAAATCTGAGAATCATCTTCATAATTGAATCTTGATGTACTGAGTCCATATCCCCAGCGCAGCATATGTAAGGTCTCACAGACAGTGCTCTATTCATAGTGTTTACTTTGTGCTGGGACATAAATCTCACTCATCCTGTAAAATGTTTGTTTTCCAGTCTCTTCTGGCTTCTTTTGTTACATTTTCCATCACATTTAAGTCATATTGGTAAAATTATCTTTTAGAATAAAAAGAAAATACCATTTAATTTTCATGTGTAAAATATAAGAATAACTGGGTCTGGATGTGACCTCTGATCACTTCCTCCAACCCCCCTGTTCAAAGCAGAGACAGCTTTGAAGCTGGACTTGGTGTCTTGGGCCTTGTGCAGTCAAGTGTTGAATATTTCCAAAGATTGAGATTCAAAAAGTTTTCTGGAAAATCTCCAGTGCTCCTGCTGCAGTGTGAGACATTTATGGTTTTTTGTTCGTTAGATCTCACAGAACTCTGCCATGCTCCTGTGTCCTTTGCTCCATGTCCTTTTGGTGTGAGCCTCGGATAAGGGCCTAGCTCTTCTAAATATGTAAATGACCATTAAGGAACTGTGGATAGTGATTAGGTTCCCCCTTTGTCTGGTCTTCACCAGGCTAAACAGACCCACATCCCTCAGCCGGTCCTTGTACATCATGTGCCTCAGTCTCCGAGCCATATGTGGCCCTTTAAGTATTATTTTTTTATTGATATCTATTTAAAGCTATAATCAAATGCCTGTTTGTTACAGCATACTTGGCAAAGAGATAGACACTCTAACAAGCCTCTTTTCATTCTTTGACTTTATCATTTATTTTGAGGAAAGTGTGAGAACACTCTCTCAAAGGATACGTACTAAAAGAGACCTATTGTATAAATCCAAACAGAATTCAGGGAATGCAAAACAGCAGTTACTCTGTGGGAATTCATTCTGTGTTATTAGTGCAGGCAAAATGAGTCAATTAAAACATTTCTGTTGAACTCCTTGTTCTTTCAAATGCTTTAATTGCTCAGCTAACTACAGGAAGACTAAAATCTAGAAACCATTTGGTAGAAGATCATATTTGAGTATCTTATACTGAATTAGTCTCATCAGCCACTTGACTTTGCAAGGAGTTTTTGTTTCAGCTTTTGAAGAGGGTTTCTGTTCTGGCAAAAACAGTAATTGTGGGTTGCATCAGTTTAAATTTTGTTTGTACTTTTCCCTCCTCAAGGGTGATGCAGACATTGACAAGCCGCTGGAAATCCATGCTTCAAATGAAGAACGAGCCAAGAAGTAGAACACCAGATCACCTGATGTCAAACAGGTAAAGGATAAAGACTGATAACAGTATATGGCTAAAGAAGAAAAATAACCTGAAAAGCTGAAGATTTGCGAGTTTGACCAACCTAAATTCTTCAGTTTTAAAGCATAGCAAGTAAATATTTCTCTCCTCCAAGGGTTCAGAGTTAATCTAGCAAGGCCTTTTTCATGTATTGTTGCTTATTTTTTTGTTCTGTTGATTTTTTTTATTCCTTTCTGATTTCTGCCTCTCGTACCAAAACCTCTTTACTGTCATCACAGGTACAAGGGAGGGGAAAGAAACCTCTCCCTGCTGATATGTTTTCTCTAAAGGTTTATCAGTGTCAATGTGCAGCATTTATCTTACTGATTTTAACAGTCAGTCCATGACATGCCTGACCTTTCACATTGATGTGCCTCCCCATCAGTTGGGAAAGAATGATGGAGAAAATGAAAGCAGCATTTCCCAGTCCTCCAAGCCAGAAACTCAAGTTGAGTTACCAGTTTCTTTCTGACTTGGACATTGGGCTCCTTTCAAACTCAAGTCCTGTGGTGGTTACGGTTTCTAAACAAGCAGGAAAACCAGACCCAAAAACATCCTCTCAGCTTTTTTAAGGTGGTTCAATTTTATAGGACAAAAACTGCTTTATACTTGAGGCTTATTATTACTAATGATAATGTAATGGACATGATTTGGTACAAAAAGGCAGATAATGTCTGCTCAGTAATCAGTTGATAAAAGATACCTTCTCTGAACAGGTCTTCCAGTTGCTTGTCCTTGCCTTAAATTATTTTTACACTGATAATGACATCTTTTTCATCACAAAGTGTTCCTAGCACTGTAGGGACTCGTTATTTTTGTATGCAGTGTTCCATTTACCAGAAAAGTCCTGGGGTTTCCTAACTGCCCTATTTACCTAACTGGGTAAATAAAGTCTGGATTTAGGAAAATGCACCAATTTTTAATTCCAGGCATCATCACCAGTCACAAATGTTTGCAGATGTGATGGAATGCACACATCTGCTGAGCAGCAGCGTTCCACTCTTGCATGGTCAGCGTTAAAAGCAGAAGTAGTTTCTAATGTTGTGTTTCCCTTAATGTTTTGTTAATTGCTGTAGCTAATTCTCGCAAGGGCAAAGGTATGCTGACTGGCTGATTTACTGAGTATGTTAGTTTTTCCTTCAGACATATGTATTTAAAGTCTTTAAGAACACCCATTTTCCAAGTATTTTACAAAATAGTCATGGAAAATAAAAAAAGAATTTTAAAAAGGAATAACAGTGGGGTTGGTTGCTTCTGTAAAGTTTCCCAGGAGAACCAGGAGACAGAAAAAGCTGTTTGGTCTAAATTCACTAAAATATTATGCTTCTTGTGAACTAGGACATGGCTACTGAATGATAAAAAGCCAGGAAAGTTGAACTTTTGTTTGTGTGGGTACACTAGAAATATCAGGGTTCATTACAAACAGAAATTCGTAAATAGCTTTTCTTTTCTTTTAGCATTTCTTACCTTGAAAATATAATTTCAGTTAGGTCTTTATTCATGTTTTGAAATGTTAGTGCTTTTTGCTTAAAGCAAAAGGGAGAGGGGGGTGGTGAAAGAAAAGGAACAAAAGCTGTCAGAAAGGCTTGCACTAAAATTGGTAGCCAGATCCTTTGTCTTCAGGATTTTAATCATAGATATGCTATATAAGTAAGTTTTGAGGAAAACCTCACTAACAGCTGCTGTTGGGCATTTGTAAGAGTGAAGACAGTTGCTCAGGTGCTTATAGTACCTGTCTGCTGCTGGTGTTGAAATCTGCTTGTTCCGCCACACGCTGTTTCTGGAGGTGGTGCTTAACATGGAACTGCTGGATTTCTGACCTACTCAAAGGTCAGCTCAATACCAGTTTAGAGCTGCTCTGCGGGGGTGGCAGTTTGTTACTTCTGCTTGAAATCAAATCCAGTTATCTAACTCCATACCCAAGTCCAGATGTTCTGTTGGATTTGGATGATCCCAAAACTTGCAGAATGCTGCTGTGATCTTTGGAAAGGACATATTTATTTCTTCTGAATGAGATCAGTCCTTAAGGTCTCACTGTATTTTCAACTGTTGGCAGTACTCCTTGCCAGCACTCCTGAATGTGGTTACTAAAATGAAGACAATCTCATTTTCCTCAATGATTTGCCACAGCATGGGTCTCTGGCTTGCGAATGGTCAGCCAAGGACAAAATCACTGTGTTGGAGACAGTAACATCTCTCTATTCCAAAGCCAGCAGCATTGCATCTCCTTTATTGTAGCATGTTTGTCATCAATAATTATATGCATATTACAGCTCAAACCACATCCCATCGTGGGAGAAGCAAGCTTTAATTTTATCCAGCTGTTGTGCTGAAGAGTGGTGCAGCTTTTTGTTTTTCCATGGAGATACGGTATCTCATTCTCACTCTGTTCACATTCCATATTTATGTAATTCCATTTCTTTGAGTTGAAATACCCTACACCAAAGTAAAGTGAGATTAGGAAAAAATGCATTTGATGGGAATTAAAAAGAATTCTTTTTGAGAAAGTTGGTTTGTTACATGAGATTCCAGTTGGTATTTTGTTGGTTTCAAGTGTTTTCTCTTGTGTATTTCTGTAGAGTTCAACTATAGGAATCAAATTCTCAAGAGCAGACATAATCATTAGTGCTCTAATGTCAATAATATGAAGAGTTAACAGTCTTTATTAGTAATAAATCGGTATTGAGGATGTTCCTCAAATACATTTTGAACAACTTCCCACATCAAAGAAAAGAAGTATTAATTGCACTTCAATAATGGAAAGGAAGGGCTTATGATAGTTAATTCTGCTTTCTCCCTCCTCCCCTCTCCCCCTTACCTTTCTGTCTTTGGCTATAGGTGAACAAAAAAAATACAGAGCAACCATTTCCCAAGAAAAAGGAAAACCATCTGAATCCATTTTGATTTTGAATGTGACTAATCTGCCTTCTGCCTCAGGAGAGACTGACGATGTGCTGCTTGGCCTTCTGGTATGGAAACTGAAAGGACACTACGTATTTTGGGGCAGTCTGGAGAACTTGTCCTCAGTTCTGCAGTGGGACTCATGTCTGCCCATGCTTGTCCCATTGCAGGATCAGCATTGCAAGTAGCAAGTCTCAAAATTCCCCAGCCTCTTGTTATTTATATATAAAATATAATTCAGTTACACAAAATGATTCTTTGTTTTTTCCCTCCTATTTTCTTTTAAGTTCATAGAGTTGACCTTTGCACTGTCTGTGAAAGGTTCTTGAGATGCTGTTGACAATGCCTGTATTTTTTAACAGTGAGGAAAAGCTTAAAGTAGCATGATGTTTTGGCTGACATTAGCTAATAGAATTATGAATGAGGACAATTACAATGACTCTTGTGTTTTGTCCAAGTCTCCCTCTCCTTTCTATACAAATCTTCTACCTCATCCATGCCAGCAGGAGGTATATAATGAAGCATCTGTGATTTTCTGTCTAGTAGATGGATGGGAATGCAGCTGTAAATGGCTGTTCTTGTTTCTGCTTGAAGGCACAGCTCAGTGGGAACCAGAATGTTATGGTGGTGGGAATAGAATAACTTGGCTGTTTCCTTATTCCCATCTAGGGAGAGGAGGAAAAAGTGAAGGGAAATGCAAAGGGATTTCCAGCATTTTGAAATCATTGCACAATAAAAGCCTTTCATCATTTGTTGCCATTTCTGTGAGTATCTCTTCTGGGGCATGGTGCTTCACAAGTTACTGTAATCCAAGTAACTCAGAGCATTTAAAACTGTGTTGGTGAGTCTTAATGTTCATAAATTAATCAGAATATGAGGAATTAAATGTGTGCTCGTTCAATACATTAACTTTCTAAAAAGAACAGGGAAGAAAATACAATGTAGATTGGATTCAAAATGAGTTTAAACATCTTTATAATTAGTTGGTTGGATATTCCAGCTGAGTGTATCCTACACTTTTAAAGGAAGGAACCCAGACCTTGGCAATGCAAATACCAGTCTGCGTGGGCATTATAAAGCGGGCCAACTCTTTTTTAAATACAGACACAAGGCGTGTGGTTGCCTTAGGCAGAAAAACAGTATCTTCCAACATGTTCAGTGTGTTTTTATGATTGTTTTAGGCTGGTTAAGATGGATGTTGATTTAGCAAAGGGAGCAGAGTTCTTGTGTGGGGTTTGGGGTGTGTGTGTTTTTGTTTTTTACTTTAAATTCACCAACATAGTTCAAACAGGCTTGGGAGGATCAAAGTAGTGGTTTTGTCAGTAGTAGAAACGAAACTTGGGAAACACTGGTCATAGTTCTAACTGCTCTGTTACACCATTCCTGCAATACAAGCATAGATTTGTTTCTTCCCTTAAAAATAGGCTTTAGATGCCGGTATTTTTTCTTTTCAGTAATATTTGGCATATGCCACGTTGGCGTTTAAGATCAGGATTACTTGGTAATTCAGGTATTTTCACCCCTAAATCCCACCAAGAGGTGCTTTCCCCATGCTTTTTAATGCAGTTCTTAGTTGGTCTGTGTCTTTTTGCTGCCTGGAAGAGCAAAGTGAAAATTATCATGTCCAGTCTGTTTCATTAGCTAATCCTCATGCAAAAAAAAAATGACTTTTAATTTTTGTTTACATCTGTTTAAAAAAATCCTGGTTAAATAAGTATCACTTGACTTAAGTGCTTTTCACTTGATCACATCTTCATACTGCATATTTACAGTTCTGCTTGAAAATGTCCTAAGCAATTGACATCAAAACAGAATGCTTTTATCTAGCAGGAAATGACTGCCTTGGAGCACCTGCATGCACACATGGTGAGGAGATGGTTCCAAAATGTGAGCAAGATGGCCTTAACTGAAATCCTTTCTTTGTGTCTTCTATTTTTTACAAGTGCAGGAAACAAAACTTTCATACTGGTAAGAGTGCAAAAAGATCATAAACATTCAACTCACTTGGCACAGACTTTCTAACAAGGAACAGGAGAGCAGTTGGCCACTGTTCATGTATGTATCTGCATTGATGCACAGATGCATGGAACTAATTTGTGCGTGCACGTGTTCTCCTTTGCCAGACTTTGCCTGTGGGTATTACAACATAAGCAAAAACCAGTATGTTCCCCACCCAAGATTCAGGTCAACAGTTTGGTCATCCCTCCCTTGAAGCCTTTTGTCTTAGTAACTGGAGTCTGCAGCTGAGGAAATCATGTTCTCATTGGACATCCTCAGCCATAGCTTCTGTCAGCAGATGTGTTGGGGCCATGCTGCTGTGCTTTTTCTTAAAAACATGATCTTTAATCTCTGCAGCATGTGAAAGTTGTAGAACTTGAGATCGTCAGGTTGGCCTATGCACCCCTCAGTGCTGCCATAACAGTTCCTGTGTTAGGTGTCTTAAGTGGACAGTGTGGCCTCTCATTGTGCTAGAAAGAGCATCACCAACCTGGAGTAATCCTGTTGGCCCAGGTAAATATATCCACTATCTTGCAGCCATGAATAAAAACATGAACATTTGTGCCAAAATACCATTGCAAAAATTTTTAGAATTGGTGCTCTAACTGCTGAAGGCCCTGAACAGACTTACTAAATATAGTGTTTTGTATCGTTGATCATTGCCTCTAACCTTCAAAGAGAGTTACAGCTGCAGTACAGGAAAGAGAAAGATGGGTATTGAGGGAATCATGTTTTAGACCTAGAGAACAGAATGCCCTGGGAGTTGTTGGGGCTTACTACTGTTCTGTTTATGAGCCCTGATGGAGAAATGTCAGTGTGAGCACATTTATTTCAGATATGAACTCCTGCTGCATGTGTTTCCTTTCCCCTTTTTCTGTTTTGTGGAAGTTATTTATGTACCTTCCCATGGATCCCAAATTCCTTGTAAGACCAGTTTTGTCATAATAAACTGCCATTGACAAACGGCATTTTGGCTCTTCAGGCACACTGGGGAAGCCTGCATTGCTTCCTGCTGGACCCTCCTGGTTGCAGCATCTTAAGCAGTGTCAGCTACTGCACGTGGATGGCCTGGCAGCTGGCTAGGTCATCCCACTGCAGGGTGTTTATCACAGGTACAAAAGCTGCTTGTTTACAAGGGAAACCTTTGATATATCTTGACTATAAAGGAGAAGTTGTTTTACAGAACAGAAGATGTTTCTAATTGCATAACCACCCCTTGGCCTCTTAACTCTGGACCATTAGCTGAGTCTGGTGTTTTTTGACTGTGGCTGACTCTTGAGTGAAGCTGACAGCTTTCTCAAGGGCTCTTTGTAAGCAACATTGATACACTGATGCAGTGGTGGTATTTTGTTCCCTTTGTGGTTAGTGCAGTTCATTACTGGCAGTCTCTGGTTAAAGACCAAAGTGATCCGGACTTTCATCTTGCCTTGAACCTTGTGGATTCCGCCAGAATGCTGCTCTCACAGTTGCACTTTCAAGCTGTTGGTGTTTCATTGCACTGGTTTTGAAAGCAGGAGAAATCAAAGTTGGGCTCAGGATATATCACAACTCGTTACAAGTCTTCTTTCTGCATGGGAAAGGGAGCTAGAGTGCCTGCCACAGAGTTGTCAGGCTCTAATGCCTCCTGGCTTTTTTATTTAAAGGTCTAAATCTACCAACCAACAAGCAAAGCCAGTTCGACAGGGGGGCCACATTTATTTCTGGCAGGCAAGTTGGATGCGATGATCCATCACTAGGCATGGTTACTGAGGCATTATGTTGTTATCGGTAAGCATTGCTGGATCTTCTAGAAAGAGGAAGGTTGATCCCAGGCAATTTGCTACTGTGTGCCCAGGAATAGTCATTCAGCAGCTCGAACTGTGTGCAGGTTCACAGTCCTGGAGTCTCTGCCCACTGTAAAAAACATCAGTGAGAGCAACTGTAGAATTGTTTGGGTTGGAAGAGATTCTAAAGCTCATCCAGTTCCAACCCCCCTGCCACAGGCAGGGACACCTTCCACTAGTCCAGGTTGCTCAAAGCCCCATCCAACCTGGCCTTGAAACAATGGGACAGCTTGGTCAGGGAACTTCTTTGTTTGTAGTGTGAATATAAACCTGCACAAGACTCAAGAACTTAATTTGATATAGACTAAAGCTAAAGGACATGCTCTGTTTATAGTCTTGAGTGTCCAGATCTTGTTTAGCAATACTGGCAAGTTTGTAAGACAGCCCCATGAAGGAACAAGATGGGTCATTTGCTGCATATATTTTGGCAGAGAGGGCAGATGCTATGGCAGGAAGGCTGTTGCTGCAGTTCTTTACCCACTTGGGTTCATCATTCCTTCCACTCGAGGAGGGTGGCCTGCAGCCCTGAGACCACTGTACAGACAAGCACTGGAGGGCTATGTGTGAACACTTCATCTCACTGCAGGGCTCAGCAACCACGTGCCTAGGCAAAAGAATAATCTGAAGAGGAGAACCTAATTTCTGTCTTGTATGGCAATGTGCACGCCACAGGACCATACCACCTCCCATAACAGAAACCTTTCAAATCCTCCTGTGTTCTGTGTCCTACTGCATCCAAATTTTCCAAGTCAAACCTGAAGTACCTTTGCTCAACTCCAGGGCACAGCACCCATGCCTTTGAACTGAAAATGAGCTGCATCCAGCACTTTTCTAGGAGTGCTGCGGCACCCTGCGAGCCTGCTGTATGACCATGGGAAAGACAGATGTCTTGAGCAGAGGGATGTGATAATGTTCCCTCTGTGCCAATTCAGGGGTTTACCTCGGGGACATAGAAAAGTTCTGCTTTTTCCAGCAGTGGATTTGACACTGAAGCGTGAAGGCAGAAGTCTTCATGGCTGTATGCAGGCAGCTGTGGAGACAGCCCTCACCACCACAGTTTTAACTCCTTTTTTTTTGCTCTTTTTGGTGTTAAAAATCATGTAAACACGCACAGTTCGCGTATCAAACCTCAGTGAAATAAAAGGGATTCTTCCCTTCCCCCCATCCCCTGCCCTAGATTAAGTTCACAAATGTCCCCTCTGTAAATTTAGCAAGCTTCAGACTCACTTCCTTTTGTAAGGAGACCTGAAAGAGCCATTTCCTGATTCGTACAGTGCTCTTGTATGCACCCACTAAGTGCTCATTCATGCTGTGAATCATAAAGGTAACCTCCGTTCGAGGCACTGCTCGGTGCTGCACAGAAGAGTTTTGTTATTCAACACAGCCGCTGAAGTCATCATTCACCGAGGAGCTGCACCAGTGGGGTTTTGCTGTTCTTTCTCAAGCACGAGCTAAAACAGGCTGGCAAAGGCACCAAAGCCAGCCCAAAGGAATATACTGGCTATCATGTGCCAGGCTTGACACATTTTTCGTATCCTGACAGAGATGAGGAATGGCATCAGGAGCTGTGAGCAAGTCAGCCCCGGCCCAGTGCCATGCACCATGCTTACGCAGCAGCCTCACTGGCAAGACTGGGCAAGCTCAGGGCTCCGGGCAGCCCTTCCTATGCTAGACTGAATGGAGATGCTGGAGGAAACTCAGCTGCTGCCAACAGCAAAAGACTTCCTTTCCTGCCTGTGGTTTGGTGGGAGATCAGTGAAGCAGAGGCTGTTGTGTTTATCCCTCCTGTGTTCCCCGCCAAGTTCATCTGACAATAAAAAAGATGGGCTGTTACTGGCTGACGGAGGAAGGAAATGTGCATCTGCTCGGCACTCCCCCATCTCTGCCAAAAGAGAGTGAGCCAATTTGTACATATTGCTGGAGTCCTCTGCCATTTGCAGCTTTTGCACAGCATCCAACTGTACGACTACTTGTCCCTGGGGCCAAGCAACCTTTGGCTGTACTTTTGCCCTGGTGGAGTAAGATCAGTACAATCTATCCTGGTACAAGAGAGCGAAGTACACAGATGCTAAGATCAGCAACTGTGTTTTGACCAAGAGAAAAACAGTAAAGGGGAAGAAGTCTTAGCTTGTGGAAAAAAAAGGGAACTCAACGTGAATGTGAGCACATCCTCTTTTACTACCATGACCCTTCTCAAACTCTTTAAAAAGCCAAATGTTTACAGGTTACTTTTGAGCATTATTGTTTTTACATTCTCCTATTTGTAGATGAGGCTAGGCTGCTAAGGAGACTCTCTCATTTGAGGAATGTTAGAGGAGCAGTGGCCTAGCCTGTGACTCACACCCAAAAGTAGGACTATGGGAGCAAAAAACCCAGGTGATTTTTAAATTCCTGGTGGGTAAGCTAAGGTGTAACATCAAGTCAGAGCTTGTTAAATACCTCAGGCCACAAGCCTCTGAGCTAAGGATGTACTGTTGCTCAGAGCCTCATTTTTGTCCTGGAAGGCTGTAGGGTTAACTACCATGAATAAACTTATCACCATCAATCACAAGTAAACTGCCATAAATAAAATCACAACCACTCCGGAAGTGTGGATTAGTAATTTTAATTAGCGATCCTGTGCAACTTCCCATATGTTTGTCTTTTCCTCACTGAGTGAAAGCCATGAGGGGAGCAGCTTTCCTTGCGCGAGTTCTCCCCTCTTCCCTAGCAACTGACGCTGCTGCTCCGTGTAAAGGAAGGCTGAGGAGCATGATGTGAACCACACAGCTCATCTGCCAGCCTTGGAGGGATGCTGTTGGGGCATGGAAGAGCTCAACACCATCCCTCCCAAGTGGAAAAGAGGGATCCTTTCTACCCATATCTACTGGAGCTCAACACTGGGATCCATAGGCAGAAGATCTTGCAATATTTCCATGCTTGATAGTTGACTTGAATCTCTGCACCATCTTTTTTCCTCTCATCATCTTTGTGACCCCTCTCTCTGGCAGACTTTCCTGGTTTTGTCCCGATTACTGCCTGGGATTCCTGCTGAGGCCTTCCCAACATTTTTCCCTCACTTTGGTCATGCTTTGAGGAATTCTGACACCTCATCACCTGTTTTCAAGCTTTCTCATTTATGGATTCAAGCTCCTTCTTATGTATGGTTACCACTCGCAGCTTTTATCATTGATTTTGGGACAGTGTTTCCTTAAAACCTGATCAGTTACTATTTTGGGAACTGGAGAACACTACAGTCACATGTTTATTTTAAACATCAAGGGTTTGAGCTAGGTTAATTTTTAGCGGTGCTGGTCCCGTCGCCTCATCTGACCAAGTACAGGGAGAGCCTCAGCTCTGTGCCAGTATGTCTGGAGGACAACTTGTGTTCCCAGAGCCATTATTCCTAAACATGTGGTGCATGGGGCTGTGGCACATCAGCCAGTGCTGATGTATATGTGCGCAGTTTGTCTCCCCACACTGGCACAGCACCAGCTTCTCCTCCCTTGGGGGAGAGGCTGCAGACCTGGGCTGTCTCAGAAAGCCTGGCAATGGCAGCTCTGCAGCCAAAATCCTCTGCAAAGGTGTTATAGCATAAAAGGGATGTGTTTGAAGGATATGAGTATTTATTTATTAAGAGATTGGCATTGCATTTGTTCCTTTAATGATCACTTTCTTACTCATGTGAAGGCAATGATGGGGAAAGCTGTCCTGACCGGCTCTGCCGTCTGTGGTGGTACCCTTGTGTAGATGAGCTTCCTGGATCTGACCTTCCCTCTGTGCTGAGTGCGGGGATGAAAGCAATGGCAAACCAGAGAAAAAAAGAAACCTCGGGGCAAGAGCTGGCAAAAGTGTGCTCTGTGATCAGACAGGATGCAGTGAAAACGTGCAAAGAAATTATGCATGATTTTTTAATATATGCTTTTCATTATAGACTTTCTGTACCCATTAGTAAGGATTGGTTTCCTGCCTCTCTCCCCTCTCTTATTCCCAGCTCAGCAGTACAGTTGAAGAGGTTCCACACTCTTCCCCAGGCTAAAGCTTAAGGGATATTGTTTGTGGGTGACTTTAAGTCATGTAAGAGGAAAACTTGTTTCTCCCTGACACACAAGGCAGGCACACAATGACACAGCCCTCCCAGCCCTGTTTCACTCAGGGTGTTGCAGTAAGTCTTGTTGTAATCACTTTGTCCTAATGTACCCTTTTAGTTGCAGAGGGTCTTCATATTATTTATTTTGCGTCAAGGAATAGCAGAGGCTGAGTACTAATTTGTGTGCAGAGGAAAAACCATGCCTGCTAATAAATCTTGTGGAGTTCTCTCCTTAGGTAGGATTTATTTTCAACAGTATGTTTCATAACAAATGTAAGAATTAGATCAGATCATTAGATTAGATTGAAAGGCAATGCTAAAATACATATTTTGTCATGAGTTTTCTTTTGCTTGTTCAAGGTAATCTATAAACATTTTGACATTTAAACATTTTGACTTCAGGAAAAGGAAATTGATATGAGGCTTTTAAAAACATCATAGAAAGTAACTTATTTCTCACAAGGCATACAGAAGGGCTGCTTGCTTCTCCTGGGGTGGAGATTTAGCCATTGATTTATTCATCTGATCTATGTAATTTGACGTAAAAAACAAAAAAGGAAGAAGCAAGCAGAATTGTGCTTATTAGAAAGAAGCAGCTATCTGGGCCTCCTCAAGCATGCCCGTGCAATTACAGTGTCCTAATTCTCTTTATAGATTAATGAGTCTGAGCCATCGATTATCTTACTGAAAACAAAAGTGGGCACCCTGAAGTAATACGATAATCCCAGTGCAGTGGTGGTTTTGGATTAGCAAATGTTGTTAAACACTTGCTGAAAAGTGAGCTAGATGTTTTTCCTGGTGCACGCTTGATGGCTGTGGCTGTATCTCATCACCTTTTGGCAGCCACAGCAGAGGTGAGGATTTCCTGCTGAACACTGCCTTACCTGGGTATTATTTATGTTCAGGTGAGTCAGTGAAATGAGGGGTTGTTGCAGGACAGGAAAAGACAGATAAAACCAAGTGTCGCAGAGCCTCTGACTACAAAGAAACTGGCAGGTGTCAGGTGTCCAACCAGTATTTTTAGGGCTCACTTGCAGGAAGCTGGTATTGCAGGGAGAGCTGGTGTGAGCTTGTGGTGTCAGGCTGCACAAGGGCCTCTCACAAGGTGATGGGCTGAGTAGGGTGGTCCTGAGGTGATGCAAAGACCCCACACACTATGTCAGGGCAACATGGGCAACCAAGGGGCTTGCCACAGGGTCTTCTGCCCTTTTCCCAAAACGGAAGGCAAGAAAAAAAAGCCCAAATGATGCTCAGCCAAGCCCCTACCCTCCCGGAAAAGAGGGGAGATGGGCTCTCTGTAAGCTAACCAGTTGCACTGAAGGCTTGGCTCAGCCATTAGACAGCCTCGCCAGAGGGCTCAGCAGGATATGGGTCCTCCTCCCATGCTAAAAAGCCCTGTATCACCTCCAGGGATGCAGTCAGCAGGTACTGGTTGGGGTCAGGGTGCTCTGTGGCTGTTGATCCTTGCTGAGGGGATTAGCTCCTCGATGCTCTGGGCATCAATGTGGCTGGGTATACACGGGGGGTGACGAGCAGAGTGTGCCTTTGTTAGTTGGACACAACACCTGGTTGCAGTGAGCAGCAGTTCCCACCACAGAACGTATAGTACACATTTGTTGCAGGTGGTTGTAAAAGTCTCTTATTTAATGCTCTAATTATGCAGTTGTTTTTACAGTTGCTTAAAAATGAAACACTTAGAATAAATTACTTTATGCATAAATACAGTGTTTAGTGTCAACACACTTTCTGTTGTCTTCCTGGTGAGAATGGAACAGAATTATTTCAAGCTGCAAGGGACCTAACAAGGATCATCTAGTCCAACTGCCCAACCACTTGAGGACAGACCAAAAGTTAAAGCATGTTAATGGCATTGCAAAAATGCCTCTTAAACACTGAGAGGCTTGGGGCACTAACCGCCTCTCTTAGGATGCCTGTTCCAGTATTTGGCCCTCTCAGTAAAGTACCCTAATGTCCAACCTAAACCTCCCCTGGCACAGCTTTGAACCATTGCCATGCATCCTGTTACTGGATCCCAGGGAGAAGAGATCAGCACCTCCCTCTCCACTTCCCCTCTTCAGGAAGCTGCAGAGCATGATGAGGTTGCTCTTCAACCTCCTTTCCTTCCAACAGCACAAGCCCAGTCAGTCCTTAGCTGCTCCTCATAGGACATTCCCTCCTGTCCTTTCACTAGCTTTGTTGCTGCCCTCTAGATGTATTTAAGGACCTTCACATCCTTAAATTGTGTTCCCAGAACTGCACACAGTACTTGAGGTGAGGCAGCACTAACACTGAATACAGTGGGATAATCACCTCTTTGGAAGCATTACACTGTATTTGATGTACCCCAGATACGGTTTGTCCTCTTGGCTGCTGGGGCCTGCTGCCAACCAGCACTCCCAGGTCCATTTCTGCAGGGCTGGTGTCCAGCCTCTCCTCTCCCAGCTTATACTTGTGCCTGGCATTACTCTGTCCTAGGCGCAGAATCCACCATTCCAACTTGTAAAATTCCATCCATTAATCAGAACCCACTGCGCTATATCTAGATCCCTCTACAAGGCACCTTGTTCCTCAGAGGGTCAACAGCACCTCCCAGTTTAGTATTGTCAGCTAACAGTGCATTCAGCTTCTTCACCTGGTTCACCGTAAACGCACTCATCCCACAGTTGGACATGGGCATTAGAAGTTTGCCATTACTCCTTTAATGGAAACAACACAAAAAACACATAGTGACTTACGCGGTTTTTATGCACATTATTCCTTAGGTACTATATTTACTGGGAATGAAGTAAAATTCCACTATATTTAATGGGAAAGGTCTTGTAACTATAGCTTTAACAGAGCAAAAGAACTCACGTGCACGTGCTCCCTCGCACATCACATGAGTCACACATAACTATGAGGCTGTGGGATTTAATAAACTCTACTGAAGAAAAGGGGATTTAGTTAATGGCGGAAGCTCTGCTGAATGCCATGGAGGTGGCTCCCAGGTGCGGCAGTGGGGGTGGATGCAAGGTGAGCCCTGAACACCATCCTGGCCCAGGGACACCCCGATGCTCTCCCCAGACAGGGGTATGCAGGCCCAGCTGTCTGGCCGAGATGGTGGCAGAGGCTTGGAAGCAGAGTTTACATTTCGTATAGCAGAAAGCTGGTTCTGGGAACACCCACTGTTTCACTGCGGGCAATGTGTGAAACTTGGTGTGTGTTTTACCCAGTGTGCCAGCATGCAGCCCGTGAGGCAGCCCATAGCGCACGCTTTGTGTGTCACATTCCAGGACCAAAAGTCTCTTCAGAGGAGACACCTCCTTGTCTGAAGGAGTGTGAGGTTCCTCTCCCTGTGATGTCAAATGGATGCCAAAGAGCCCAGCAGTGGAGCAGACCCGCTGCCAGCCGTCCCCTGTCCTCAGTACACCCAGGCCTCCCCGACAGCTGGTCAGGTGCCCCAGTACCTGAGGAGGGACGAACCCACACCTGCTCCCCACATCGTCCCATATTAATCTCAGCCGGTTTCTCCTCTGTCATGCTCCCGCCATAGACCACGACAAGCCCACAGCTGTGACTGCTTTTCATGTCCCACAAGCACTAAAGCTGTGTGCCACAGCTCAGCCCTGCTGCAGAGAAGCTGTCTCAGATGAAACCAGGCTCTTCCCAAAGGCTGTTTGCCATGTCATGAGGTTGCTGGGGCCCAGCCTCACTACACAGGGACATTGAGCTGTGTCAGTGGTGCGTGTCTGCCCATGTGTCATCAGGCACTGAGCCTGCAGATGTCCCCCATGCCGCAGCCAGGCAGGATTTGCTGGCTGCAGTGGCACCAGGGACGATGGTATGACACTTCAGCGCTGGGGGCTGTTTGTGACCCTTTCCACAGGCAGCCAAGGGAGTACACACGAGGATCTTCAGCACAGGGCAAGTGCTTGTGCACTGAGGGGTGGAGGGCTTTCAGCCACTCAGCCACCGTGCACCTCCATCCTGCACCAGCTCCAACAGAAGCTCACATGGAACAGGTACAGCAGTGCCTGTGACAAGTTCTGGGGGGGGAATGCAGGTGCTGTTTGGAGCTGCACAAAGTAGGACCACCGTGGCTGAATTTAGACCATGAAGCAGAAGGACCAGCTGCAGCCCACAGTATACTTGTATTTGTAAACCTTCTGTCTCAAGCTGTACATGGCTTTAGGTAGGTTCGTATTTGTTATATGGTTTTGAATTTTGCAAGCAGGAGCACCCGGTGCTTTATGTATTAAATGAAAGAACCATTGATTCTTGTGTCCCAAGGGCAAAACAGCTTCTCTAAGAATGGGAGCTCAGAACAAGAGACCTAGCTTCTCAAAGTCACGCCCTCCTCTTCATCTCATGGACACTTCTTGCTTTTTGACTTGTGTTAAGAGGAACTTCGGAGTTTTGCAGTCCTGAGTTTATTCCAGGAAATATACTAGCTGAGTAAACCAGAGGGGGAATGACAAATTTCCGTTGCGTTTTGCCGCCACTGGTGTTGTATTCTTGTTTGTCTGACAACGGTGACAGAAAATGAACCCTGCTGTATTTTAAGTGAAGATCAGTGGGAGAGCGAGAGGGAGAGAGGAGAGAGCGGCTGTAAGGGGTGAGGGACAGCTGTGAGGGGAGATCAAGAAGGGAGAGCAGGGGCAGCCATGGTATGAGAGGGGCATCTGTGAGGGGGGAGCAGGGATGGCCATGGGATGGGAGGGGAGGCTGTGAGGGAAGAGCAGGGGCAGCCATGGGATGTGAGGGATCACCATGAGGGGTAGCTGTGAGGGGACATCATGAGGAGAGAGCAGGGGCGGCCATGAAGGGTGAGTTGTGCCCATGAGGGGTAGGGGTGGCAGCTATACAGTGTGGGCTACTATGGGAGGCAGATGAGGGGTGGCTGTGAGTGGAGATGGTGAGAGGCAGCCATGACAGGAGATAAGTTTGCCCTTAGTGATACAGTTTAGTCCTGGGCTTGGCAGCCTTGGGGTAATGGTTAGACTTGATGATCTTAAAGGTCTTTTCCAATGTAGTTGATTCTATGATAGTATGAGAAACCAGACATAAGTGTGGGCAAAGGAAGTCCCAGCTGCCTGGACTGTGCAGGAGAGTCACATGGCTATGGGTATGTAGAGGCAAACTTGGTCCTGCCTGGAAGTGTAGCAGGGATGTCTGAGCATGTTGAACTGCAGGGGTGAAAAGTGCTTTGGCTTTTAACAGCAAGAATTAATACCTCGCTGGCCCCAAGCCCAAATGGCACAAAAAAAGAGCTCTGGTGTTCTAATTCTCCCCAGGACTTCTGTTATCAAATATCAGTCAAATGATGTTGATGGCAAACTCAGCATGGAAATGCAGGAACATTTTATTGCTTTCCTGTGCGGAGAAGGTAGTCAACTGATGTCTATAAATCCTGAGTATTTGCTTATGAAACGTTTGTTTTTCTTTTTTTTCCTCTGGGATATTTTCCTCCTTGTCCTCACTTCACTGTCATTTGGAGCAGCTGTACTTTGTAATGTGGTGGACTTTGTTTTATCAGCCTTTTTTACAGTCTGGCAGCTGTCAGAGGTATGTAGTCACACTAAATGAGTGTGCTTCCTAGCCTGACTAATGAACATATGTGGACTGCTACAGTCCTTTGAATTTTCAGCTAGTTTTGGTTTTGTGTAAGACTGGATGAATATAGTGTTATTTCTTTGATGCTGGCACTTGTTGCTGCCTGTCTGCTAGTTCTGCCTGTTGCTCTTCAGCAGTGTATAATTGCAGGAGCACCACTAAGTCCAATGCTTGCTAATCTACTGAGTTATGGCTAATGAGATCAATGGGAGGTTAGAAACAATCCAGAAATTATTAACATATCCCAGGAATCTACCTATGAGACTTTAGATTTTGCAAAATAAGAGCCTTCTAGTTCCTTCTGATTATATTTACCTGGAAAGAATGAAGCCTGAGCTCTTTCCCTTGATGCCATTTCCTCCTTGGGGCTTCCTGTGGCAGGGTATGTGGTCAGCCCTTGCACCTAGCACCCCTTCACCCCTGCAGACCCCTCTTCCTGCCTCTTTTTTCCTTTCATTTCCCACCCCAATGGCAAAGTCACAACCCTGTATTGGAGATTGTTACCTCTAGGAGTGGTGAATGCAGGTTTTGATCCTTCCCTCCACATGAACTCTGAAAAAAAATGGCAATAATAAAAAAGACCCGTGTTCCTGGAACTGTAGCTAAACTGTATTCAGGCTATGTGGTGGGAAATGTTCTTGTACCTCTGTGGTAGCCTGTGGTTGGAAGGTGTCTGGGAAAAAGAATGAAATTGTACCATATGAACTGACTGCAAAAGGCATGAGACTAGACAAAAAACTGTGAGTCCTTTTGTTTCCTCCTGTACAAGCTGTGCAGTGGTGTTTCTATACTGGTGACTGAAACGGGTCAGATGTGAAAGTTCAGGGAGACGGTGAAGAGCCCAGACTGGAGTTTTCCCATCATGAGAGCAATTAGAGGAAGACTGTTCAAAGGTACCTTTGTGGTGGTATCTGAGGTATCATAGGAAGCAGCTTTGAAAATCTCTCACCCTGCACTTTTACTAGTGTGTTTTGAAAACACCACTGCAATATCCAGGTTACTTGGAAACACGATGGGCTTTCAGGTGGAAAGGTACCATCTCTCTCACGCTTTTTTCCCCAGGTGGAGGAAGGTTTCAACTAGGAATTTCTGGGGCTCATGTCTATTCCCTGCATGGTGGGCTCCTGGGAGGTGATGTGGGAGGTGTACAGCAGACTTTCAGGAGAGGATGGGCACGTGGTTTCCTCATATCACAGCATGGTTTTTTTAACCTGTTTTGGAGGAGATGGAAAACAGAGCTCAAGAAAATGTAGCTGCCTTTTCCCTTAGAGCAAACTGACTAGCTGACACTGCTCTGCGATCAATAGTAACACACAAAGGTCCAAATGCAAATAGACAAAACCATTTAACTTAGAGGAGTTTCTGCAACTGGAGTTTGTTTTTCATCCTCATGAGCTAATTATCCCCTGGGGCTTTTTATTTCTTGCTTTGGCATTCAGTAGATCTGAGAAACGAAACCAAAACTGATTTGAAGATGAAATTCACCCCTCACACACACACATGCGCACTCCCCGGTTTTAGTAGAGGTGTGTACTTGTGTTTTATTCTGTTATCAATGCGGTGAGCGTTTCTGATTGCAGAAGTCAGAGGTCAGTGGGGTGAGGCACTTGTACTGGGCTGTGCTTCTACCCCAGATCCCACATCCACCACCTTCACCCTTGCATGCTCTCCTCCACAAGCTCCCTATGGGGACTAGTCTGAGCTCTTGGTGGTCTCCAAAGCCTTCCATTAAGGTTGCACTTCCTAAAAACCTGCTTGGCAGCAAAAAGATAGGTCTTGGGGGGGAGAAGGAAGAGTTCTGGGGAGGAGTCACGCCTGGAAAGCGAAGTTACAGCCTGCTTTGTGTTTGCAGTGTGATAGAATGTTACTGGCAAGCACCTAGGTGTGTTGCTTTACTTCAAGTAGCACCTAATGCCTTTACTTACATTGTAGCCACTACTCTGAAACACGAGTTCCCAACAAAGAAATAAGGAAGGCATTTAAGCAATCCTGTCCAGACAAGCAAAGCATCTGGGCAGTGCCAAGTCAGTTAAGTGAGATGAATTCTTTAAATCAAGCAAACAGACACACACTGCAGTTCTCATCAGTGTTTCCATCAGTCATGTGTATGTGTATGTGTTTGTGTGTGTGCATTGCTCCAGTTTAGCCACCCTCAATGTGTGTGGAGGGCTGCCCAGAGGAGCACAGGGAGCTGGGAAAAAGGAAGGTAGCAAGGTGGGTGTTTGTTTCCTTTCCCAGGTACCAAGTGATAGGATGAGAGAAAATGGATTGAGATTGCTCCAGGGGAGATCTAGATTGGATTTTAGGAAATATTTATTTACCAAAAGGGTTGTTAAGCACTGAACAGGCTCCCAGGGAAGTGGCTGATACCGTGGGAGTGCTAAATACCCTGGAGGTATTTAGCAGACACGTAAATGTGGCTCTTAGGGACATGGTTTAGCGGTGGACTTGTCAGTGTTGGGTTAACAGCTGTACTTGATGATTTTAAAGGTCTTTTCCAACCTAAAAGATTCTGTGGCTTTGTGGTTCTAAATAACCCTTCTGGAGAGCTCAAAGAGAGGCACAAATCACATCTCCAGGTTAGCCTCCAGCTCCAGGTAACACTTACACAATGTTTTCCTGAGTCCCTACTCAATACATAGCTGGTGTTTTCCCTGCAGATAAGACCTCACATTCAGCTGGGGAGGCTCCAGGATAGCAAAGCTTCCAAGACAAAATGACACGTGCAGGAATGTATTTAAGCACCTATATACTCTTTAGGGGAAAAGTTTGCACTGGGGCTTTGGATTATGTTGTAAGCAAAGGTTCTTTACAAGAGGAGGAGAGGGGGAAGGGTTGTTTTTCTCTCATATATTATGTTTTAACTCAAATCATGTAGACAAGTCTTGTTCTATGCCGTTGCTATGGCTGCGGCTCAGGTCATTGTGTAGGAGCTTGTAAGAAGAAAAACACCAAGCCTAGAGGAGGCAGTGAGCCTGGCACCTTGCAGCAGAGGACAGCCCTCTGCTGTGTTATCTGGCTGTAGTTTTGTCCAAGGCCACCTTTCCATCCCCACCTGATGGGAACATGGAAGCACTGCAAGTGCAAAGTCTTCTGCTGGCTGGCTTGGTGTAAGCAGAGCTTGAGCTTCAGAGCAAGAACAAGGAGGATCTTTGCACCTCACTTGCAGAGATGCTATTAGGGCTGTGACAACACCTGCTCCCTAACTTTTCCCCAGGGGCAGTCACACTGCAGTGAGGAAATAGGGTTAACACAGAAGGCTGACATACCTGCAGCCTTCATGCAAGCCCTGTGACTGCACTGTGATGGATTCCCACTGGGAATCCATCAAGGCAGGTGATTCTGCCCTTCTACTCTGCTCTTGTGAGGCCTCACCTGCAGTACTGCATTCGGCTCTGGGAACCCCCCAACACAAGACGGACCTGGACCTGTTGGAGCAAGTCCAGAGGAGGCCACAAAGATGATCTGAGAGCTGGAGCACCAGTCCTACAGGCTGAGAGAATAGAGCTTGTTGAGCCTGGAGAAGGGAAGTCTCCAGGGGGACCTTAGAGCAGCCCTCCAGTACCTAAAGGGGCCTACAAGAAATTTGAGGAGGTGGTTTTTTAAAGGGCACATAGAGATAAGACAAGGGAGAATGCCTTTAAACTGAGAGGAGATTTAGACTAGATGTTAGGAAGAAGTTCTTCTGTGTAAGGGTGGTGAGACATTGGCACAGGCTTCACAGAAAAGCTGTGGCTGCCCCATCCCTGGCAGTGTTCAAGGCCAGGTTGGATGGGGCTTTGAGCAACCTGGTCTAGTGGAAGGTGTCCCTGCCTGTGGCAGGGGGTTGGAACCGGATGAGTTTTAAGGTCCTTTCCAACCCAAATGATTCTTTGATTCTATGGTGTGATACCAATGAGCAGCTCAAAGTGCACTGGTATCGCTTAACCCCAGACACTCATACTGCAGCTCAGTGGTGATCATGATCCTGAAAATGAAGAAAGCCAAGCCAGATGAAGGTTTCTCCCATGTCTAAACCACAGAAATATTCTTCTGAACATCTGAACTGCAGTTACAGAACCACTCTGGTCCCTTAGAAAGGAGAAAAAAAAAAAAATCGAACAGTTATTGAGTGGATTTAAAATTGATCTTTTCTTGAGACATTTCCACATCACTGTGTCACAGTCTCTCTTACCCAAACTGTGAGAATATTTCTGCTGGTTTTAAACTGCCTGCCTCTTACTGGGAACTCATTGAAAGTCACATCTGAAAGGTTAGTCCCTGTCTTTACTTTCACATGTGAATGTTGAAAATTATCACAGCTGACTAGAAAAAGGTTTTCTCATTTAGTACTGCCTCACTTGTTTTCCCTGACTCTCTGAGAATCTGTTTCAGCAGAATTTGCCTAGAAAATGCAATGGTAAACTGCATTGACAGAAGATGATGAACAAGACACGATAAACACTTTCAAATTGATTGAAAATTTGACTAAGCTGCTTACTTAATTATAATGCCTAATTAGTTGGCTTGCTCCATTCAGTCATGCAGCTTTGATAGCCTTTATTGTGCTCCAGGAGTCTGGGGCTTGAGATTTACGCAGGTCTGTCCTAGATATCTAATGAACTGTTAATTTGAAAATAAAAACATTCTTAAACTGCTCTACTAGTAATCACCTTCTGGACTGACACACACAGCCAAAAGCACTGCGTAAAATCACTTGAAAACAGACTCCGCTAGGACTGAGATGCACAAGTAGGTTGCTGCCGCTCACAGAGTTGCCAGTGAAGTTCCTGCAGCTTCACCAAAGAGAAGACATGACACCCTGGCGCTCAGTGAGGGCCACTGGAGACCGTCTTGTCCTTCCCATACCACCTCCAGCACTAATTCCTGGGCTGGTTCACTGGGTGTGCTTACACTCACCACCACCTCCTACTGTATTGTGGAAGAGGAGACAGGCTCAGCAAGTGCAAGCTGGGCAGTCTGTAGCCTCATTTCATCTGCAGACAGGTGAGACACACATCCTGCCCCTCTCGGGCAGGAGAGGAATTTCAGCCTCAGGCTTCTGAGCTCAGCAGCGGAGGTGCTGCCCAGAGACAGGGACCATCTGCAAGTGTCTGTTTCATATACAGAACCTAATCGGCTAAATCAGGGTAATTTACATGACAGATTCTGGGCTTAGACCAGCCTGTTTGTCCAGCTACCACTCGGACATGCGCTTCCTTCTGCTCTCTTCCAAGAGCTCCTATATTTCTTAGCGGTGTCCTGGTTCCTGAGGCAGCAGCTGACAGCCATACCTGACACCTGGACAGAGCTGTCACCCTGTTGCCTACACCTTCTTTAGAAACAAAAAAAAAGCCCAAGAACAGTTTCATGCTAAATGCCCTGCACCTCCTGTTGTTACCACCAGGCAGAAGGATATCTTGTTCTTAAAATTCATGTAGCATTACTCATGGCTGAAGCAGTCACTGCCCACTGCTCCCTAGGATGAGTAAACATCTTCCTGATGACATGGGATTTACACAGTGATCAAAATCTGTGTAAGACCTTGTTTTATTTAAACCAGTGCACGTTACAATGCAGGTAAGTTTCTTCCCTTCCTTTGAAGTGAAAGCAGCACTGGCCAATTGAAGCTCTTAATGTGGGGTTACTACAGAGCAAAAGAGCAGCATAAAACTTGCACATCCACTTTCACCACCAGCTTGTGAGGTCAGACACAGTACTGCAAAGCTGACAAATTTATTTTCAACTGCTTGATACAGCACTTCACTCCAGGCAGCTCACAACTGCCACTGAGGTATGCAAAAAACCTCTTCAAATGATATCACGAGCATAAGCCCATATTGCCAGCAGCATTCAAGTTCCACGTCTTAACAAACACAAGAATGATTTATGGTTTGCAAAAACACTTCCTTCTGAGCAGTTAAAAACCTATTTTTGCAATATAAGCTTCAAAACTACAGCTAGATGCACCCTCCTCATTACAGCTTATACCCTCCTGATGGAGGTTTACTGAGAGCTTCATAGTGGCAATGGCACAAGCTCCAGACTTTCTGGAACAGCCTGCCAGAGACCACTTAGCCTCACTTTGGGGTTCCAACTGCAATTCAAGTGCAGCTCATTTGCACAGAAGACAGGAAGTAGAGATTGATCTCACACTCTCCACACACTCAAGCATTAAGCAGAGGTGCTCAGGTGATCACCCTGGGCCATGCAAGCACACAGTGCACTGTCTGTCACTCTGGGACTGTGGTACTTTTACATCATGCTCCACTTGTGAAAGAAAGTGTTTGGGTGAATTAGAGAATCTTTTATTAAGCTTGTATGCTACCCAAGAATTGCATGTGAGAATTAAAGTCAGAACTACTGTCATGAAGTGAAACCACTATTTATTTTTATAAAAGGCAATAATTAAACCAAACCCTACCAGTGTGTACATTGTACACATTTGAATGACACTTACAAGAATGAAGTTTCCATATACAAAGACTACAAGCCCACACTGGTAAAGGATGCATACAACCACATACACGGCTTTAGAGATGCCTCAACTGCTGATCACAGTACCAATTATTCTATGACCACACCTGCATAGATAGCACTTTCAGTATTAGCATCCACACTACTTTATTCCACTACAAACTGTACACAGAAAGCAAGGAGTTTATTCAGAGAGCATATGTATCCGCAGACAGATTTTATTTGCTGGAATGATCTCTTCACTCTTCTGTTGCCATCTTCAGGAGATATTCTTTGTCTATCTTGAAGAGCCTCCACCCCTCTTCAGTGGACAGATCAGAGGCACCCCTTCTCTTATAGAACCTGATGGATGGTTCATTCCACTCCGCAACAAGGAAGTGCATACTGCTGCAACGGCACTTCACAGCAACCTGCAACGATGTGCAGTACAACACATTCCAGACAGCCCCAGATGATAAGCCTAGCAGGAATTGGTGGGACTACTCAGCAACTAACTGTGCATCACTAGAGGTCATCAAGTTCATTCTGTCAGTCACTTTGCCACTTGTCACTATTTAACATGCTCTAGACAACAGTTTAAGGCATCTACTGTCCCATCACCTCCTTTAATTTGAGTAGCACTCATGCAGTTAGGAAGGACGATGCCTTGCCACATGTCCCCAGTTCTGCTTGTTTAGACTTAACACAACATACCTTACTCAAGTTCTTCAGAATTTCTGATCCAATGCCAAGTCCTAAAAACCCAAACAAACAAAAAAAAAAAACCCTTCAGTTTCAATTTTAAAGAAGCTTTAAGAGGAATCAAATAATAATTCTAGAATGTATACCTCTGTATTCAGCCATCACAAAGAAATCTTCAAGATACAGTAGTTTTCCAATCCACGGATCATAAGTGAAGTAATACATGGCAAAGCCCACAATGCTGTGTTCTGAAACAAAGAGTGGAACTTCAGCTAGTCTGAATTTAAAAGGCAAAAATACTAAGACTTACATACATGTTTAAACATACAGATTCTTTCTGTGACATGCAGACATTTCCTACTAGGTTAGGATTAAAAATGAAGTTTGCAAATAAGCACACACTTGAAAACAAGACTTCTGACAAACTTTTTTCAGCCTAACAGAATGCAGGTTACCCTCGTCATACCTCAAGATCCTCAAAAGCACTATCCCATCCTAGTCAATGATGAACACAAGGGTGTGCATACCTTACTGATTTATTGGCATTCCCATTCTGGAATACAAACAAAAGCTTTACACAGCAGTCCACAATCTAGATGACTGTCC
>JASSUY010033667.1:31066-41700 GCA_032466535.1 Forpus xanthops
TTTATTAAAAGTGAAATTAAACTTTTTATTTTTTTGATCAAGCATCTGATATTTATCTATCATTTGTGTTTCAACAGAAAACCAATAATTTTATGATGATTATTAATATTCCTAGGTTAGAAAAAAAAATAATCAAGTCTTCCTGCAAACTTCAGGGATTATCTCCATTATGAGTTTTAGACTTGTCATGGTTTAAGCCCAGCTGGTAATTCAGAACCATGCAGCCACTAGCTCACTGCCCCAACCTTTCCTCCTCCTGCTTCCGGAGGGATGAAGAGGAGAATCAAAATAATGTAACTCCCATGGGTAGAGATAAGAACACCCCAGTAACTAAGGTATAACACAAACTGCTGCTGCTATCACCAATAATATTAATAATAAGGGAAATAACAAAAGAAGAAAATACAACCGCTCACCACCTGCTGACTGATACCCAGCCTGACCCGAGCAGTGGTATAGCCCTTCTAGGGAACTGCCCCCAGCTTATATACTGGGCATGACATGCTGTTGCATGGAATACTTCTTTGGTCAGTTTGGGTCAGGTGTCCTGTCTCTGCTTTCTCCTCTTCCCTGGCAGAGCATGAAACTGAAAAGTCCTTGATTGGAGTAAACATTACTTAGCAACAACTAAAAGCATCAGTGTTATCAGCGCTGTTCCCAGGCTGAAAGTCAAAACCACAGCACTGCAGCAGCTACTAAGAAGGAGAAAACTGAGTGCTATTACTGAACCCAGGACAATCTTGAATTACATCCTGCACAGTTGTGCGTGTGACTCTTCTATGTAGGTACAGGTTTATGTACATGGACTTTCCCAGGGTATGAACAGACAGTCTCTGAATCCTTTCGTGACATGAAAAAGTGAGAATACAAGATTTTTTGCCCTGTGCCAAACACGTGATTTAACCTCTTCTGGTCAATTTTGACCTCTTAAAAATAGTAACATAGAAAAGTTTATAACATAGGTTATAGGCTCACAGAGAGAAATCTTGTCTGAGGACTGTAAAGATTTGGCCACCCACTCACACTTCAGAACAAGTTCCTGTGGAACAGATATAAGGTTCATAGTAGAGTCATGCGAAAATTCAGTCTGGTCCTGCCCTTAAATGTAACTCCTTTCCTGTGTATGAAACAAATACTTGACCTGCAATAAGGCCTTATAGCACACTCACTGAGCTCATTAATAGTATCATTTGGCTTAGCCAAAATAAACTCATTTCTTCTAAAGCCAGCTAAAATATAAAATCACAGCAGAAATAGATCTGAATTGCCTCCTTCATCATTATCTGTGGTATTTTGCATTGCCATTTGCTTATTTGTGCTAGTTCTGCAGTGAACTTTCTTCTCTGATCTGCTTTTTTTACACATATTATTCATAAATCACTGGGATTGCTGCAATAAAATCTGGCCTTAATAATTTGAAGCTGAAAGGGTACAAGCTACCATGGGGTTCATCAAGAATGTCACTGAGATTTACCTTCATACCTTCCTGATGTTCCTTACCATCATTTAGACATACTTTAATGTCACCTATGTCAGATCAATTGTGTGCCTGAACTCTTTTCAGACAGGTATTCCTTCAAAAGTGATACAAGCGGAATTATAAATGTAATTAACTTAAATCCTGAATCTGAGCTTAAAATTAAATTCAGTCTGAAGCAGAACTCTTGTTCAAATCAGGGATTACCATGAGGAAGACTGCTCCTGCTTGACAAAAAGAGTTTGAACAACTACGACTTTATAGGATATTCTAGTTAATCACTTCATTAATCTACCTCAGATTTTTGGAATTTTAACTATTATGCATACGACTGTAATTTTCTAAGAAGCTATAACTGTGGTAGTTACAGAACACCGTGCAAATACTCTTGCATTTTATTGTTCTTTAAACATATTTAACTCTCTGCAAAACAAAAATTGATGAGGTATAATTTATACAAGTTACATCAAGGCCAAGTCTTGCTCCCAACTTCACATGAAGAAATTCCACTGAAGTAAAAGCAAGGAGTATTTCTGATTGCTCAAAGTCTGCTACAGAGCAGTTGTAGCTGATTTTATTTTTTCGCTAATAACTCTGTAAGGCAACAGAAAGCACTGGAAACTCAGATCTTTACCTGGATCACAAAACAACGTAAGCAGGCACGACGTCTCCTAACTGCATGAAAACATATGCGACTGGATGGTTACATTCAAAGAGTTATGGTCGATAGCTTGATGTTCAAGTGGAGAACAATGACAAGTGGTGCTTCTCAGGGACTGGTGTTTGAACTGGTGCAAAGATTAACATCTTTGTTAGTGGCATGGACACTGGGATTGAATGCACACTCTGCAAGTTTGTCAACAACACCAAGCTGTGTGATGTGGTTGGCACACTGGAGGGAAGGGATGCCATCCAGCGGGACCTTGACATGCTTGAGAAATGGGCCCATGCAAACTTCATGAAGTTCAGCAATGCCAAGCACAAAGTTCTACGCCTGGGTCAGGACAATCCCAAATGCAAACATGGGATGAGCAGAGAATGGGTTGAAAGCAGCCCTGAGGAGAAGGACTTGGGAGTATTGTCCAACATGACCCAGCAATATTTGCCTGCAGCCCAGAAAGCCAGTCTTATGTTGGGCTGCATCAGGAGTGTGACCAGCAGGCCAAGAAAAGTGATTCTGTCCCTTTATTCTGTTCTCTTGAGACCTCACCTGCAATACTGTGTTCAGCTCTGGGGCTTCCGACACAAGAAGGACGTGGACCTGTTGAAATAAGTCCAGAGGAGGACCACAAAGATAATCAGAGGGCTGGAGCACCTCTCCTGTGAGACAGGCTGAGAGATTTGGGCTTGTTCAGCCTGGAAAACAGAAGGCTCTGGGGCACCTTCTCGTAATCTTCCAGTACCAAAATGAGGCCTACAAAACATCTGGAGAAGAACTGTTTAGAAAGGCCTGTACTGACAGGATAAGAAGGAGAAGTTAAAACTGAAAAAAAGGTAGACTTAGATTAGACATTATGAAAAAAATTCTTCACTATGAGGGTGGTGAGACACTGACACAGGTTGCCCAGAGAAGTTGTGGATGCCCCATCCTTGGCAACATTCAAGGACAGATTGGGTGGGAATTTGAGCAACCTGGTCTGGTGGAAGGGGTCCGTGCCTGCGGCAGGAGGATTCAAACTAAATGATATTTAAGGTCCTCTCCAACCCAAGCCATCCTATGATGATTTTATAGTAATTTTGATTTTTTTTTCCAAGGGACACTTATAATTAGGTCTCAATTACAGGCTGAAGTGACATTTTCACAGGAAACTCCTATTTTCAGTTATCAAAAATTTCCAGAACTAATAGACTTTTAGAGGCTGTATATTTTGTTTCAAGTTTCAATAAAATAAATTTAGGTAGGGTATGCCAAAACCACATAGATAAACAAATAAGTTCACAGCATTGTTTTGGGGGTTGGGGTTTTCTTCAATAAACCTTGTTTTGTCATAACGCGTATATTTGCGTCCCCACAGGAAATGCAATACAAATATAACATATGGGCCCATTAATCTTCCTTCCTGTCAAAAATATGCAGAAACTAACCAGAGAAAAATTCTACACTGTTTCTGTTAAAAGTCTGTGAATTAAAAAAAATAGAAAAAGGAAACTTCTAAGATGTAGTTTATAGACTGACACTAAATTCTTTACAGACAAAGAAAAAAAATCCATTTTATGATTCATATTTATTGTACCATTAGGTTTTTTTATTAATGTTCTAGTCCAGTTCACCTTAAAAGGAATGGAGGATTTTTGTTTAATTTCAGCAGGTGTTATGTGGATATTTCTGTGATTTCACAAAGCTGCATAATGCTTCTTCTAAGTGACTTTTTCAGCAATAGAATCAGTTTCTGTTTCTTCCAAGGGCCTTCTTGAAATTAAGTAAAACAGTGACTAAGTCACCAAACAGAACATTACTTCTGGGTTTCACAGAAAAAAATAACTTTTTTTCTTAAACCAAGACAGATCAAGCAAGTTGTGACTTTACTTGGAGTTCCTGTTACAACTGTCTTCATTCTCAGAGGAGTTTTTTTTCCAGGTCAACCTACATTTTATCCTTTAATAGTGCAAAATATCTTTACAGTTTATCTTTGGCCACATCCAAAAGGTGACCCGATTGCTATCCTGTTAAAAAGGGTCACTTCCTAACAAGTTATCATTTTGTCTAATCAAAGTTCAAGCTTTTCCAAACTCTGGAACACAAAATGTGCACTGGTGAACTTCACAGAATGGAAATTATAGCCCCTTATAGAGATAAGGGCCATTCTTTTAACCCTTTTCCTGTTATTTCTTTTGGTGATTTCACACACACCAGTTTCAATTTATATTTCATTCATACTGATCTTAATATCTTTGTTAAATGTCTTTATTAGAAACCAGATTTTTAAAAAGAATTCTAAGTATGTCAGACAAAAATCGAAGCAGTACACAGCCTGGAATACTTTTTAAGCTAAATGTAAACACAAATCAATTTCTTTCACAGGGACTAGCAGACCTTTGGTTAAGAAAAATAATGTCATAGTAAAGCACTGTAAACATGCATGCTTATGTACACACACAGGTGACGGCAGTAAAGAATGCAAATACTGACAGCTATAGTCAGCATGGTAAACTTCACTCTGTAGTGCTGTCTGAAAGTAAAGAGTATTAATTTGTATGTGAACTTTGCCTAAAATCAGGACAAAGAAAATTTATAAGAGCTTAAGACTAACTGAGATAGTTTAAGAAATCAACAGATACTTCTAATCCTCTTCAAGAATGTGACCAACATGCTGCTGCTCATTTAATTAACATAAAGAATAAAATTAGCAAACAATGAAAATTAGAAATTACAAGAAAATAGATAATTTGCTTCTTTTTAATATTAAAAGCTAACCATTCAGGCTGAATTCTTTGGGAGTATGTAACTGTCATGGCCATGACCTACATGTGTTACTTGTTCTACAAGTTGGCCATGATAATGAGTTTGTAGGATTCTGTAATACGCAAGTACATGGAGTTTTTGTTTCCATTAATATATTTATTACAAATTAATTTTAATAAGTATACTTATGAGTTATTACAAATTACCAGTAGTTAAGCAACAAGTTGCTTAATTACTTAGATGTATCCCTATACATATATTTCCCATTCAAAGTATTACAATACAGTCCATTAAACCACTCCCAGGAGTGGGGCCAGTTGATGATGGACAAAGTTTCACTTCAGAGGTGATCCACATCATGGAGTATGGATTCATCAGGTGTCCCTGGTCGGTGCAAAGGAGCATATAGGTAAGTTCACACAGGGAGTTCTTGAAGAGAGAATTTTGTCTTGGTAAGAAAGTGATTTACTTTTATATCTTTAATGTGGATACATAAGTGGGTGGAGGGCACCGGTTTCCCCAGCAGCTGCTGCTGACTTGTGCTCTCTTAGGAGGTCAGCTTATAGGTTATAGCAGCTTCTTTGTTCTACAGATTATGGCAGTTTCTTTGTTTTGTGCTTATTGGGGATGGTCCAGGCTCCTAGCTGCACTTACAAAGACAAATCTGGGCTCCCACTCATCCTTGACAAGGATGTTTCAGCTTCTCAGGCCAGGTTCGCAGGCTAGCAGTTCCCAGACTGGCAGAGCATTTCTCTCCAGTATTTTAGATGACACCTTTTGTCAGCATTTTCTTCATTATAACCTGGTCACATTTATGGCTCCTCTGACAGAGCATTTCTTCTCACTGATGTTAAGTTGGCAACACAAAATGAGGGAAAAACTAGGAACTGAATGCATACTGTTTTATCTATACAATACTTTCATTTCTTTTTCATCTTATCATATCCTTGATGGTGTAAATTTCCCTTAAGTCTCTAATTTGCAATACCTGAACCTTTAGAAGGCTCATGTTGAGGAAACTGAGGTATAGAAATTTACCCTTGTCAATCTGCTAACAGACAAACCATTCACACTCCAGTATAAGTACCTTTAGCTACAAGCTATAAGCATTTTTTTATGAAATATCAAGCTTTCAGCTCTACATCACATTCAGTATTTATAAGGAAACTGGGCTAAAAAACTAGTTTTGTAGTAAATTCACAGTGATGTATCATACAGAATTTCTTCAGTTGTGCCACTGAATAGTGTTAGTGTTAGCTGTCCTTACTGAGAGTCAATAGCACACTAATCTTCCCAGCATTTGCTTTGTCACATATTATTATTTTAATGCAAGTCTGAGGCTGAAATTGGGATTTGTCTCCACTGGATCAGACAGTGCAGAAACATACACAAAACCATACTGCCTATAATCAAAAGCATACGCTCTCAAAAAAAGTGATAAGACAACACCCCCAAACCAGATACAAAGGTTTCAGAAAGCCACACAACATATTGCAAAGTACAATGATAATGACTTTTACATACCATGTTACCTTAAATTTGTGATGTTTGGGGTAGGATTGTTACCCTTTACCTGCGTTATGAAGCACTTTGCTTCAAAAATAACACTGTAGTTCCATGGTGTCCTTTATGGAATAATAGTTCTTCCAGACAAGGAAAAGACCAGATTTAGTTTATTTCCGTTTTGGTAGAAAGGTTCACAATTTCCTAAGTGATGACATTTGCTTCATGTAAGGAGAGTGATTGTAATAAAATAAAGAAATAGATATAACAGTATGTGAAAGAAAATCTGAGTGTGACAAAGAAAGTGAAAAGATAAAATCTCTTCTCCTACATGCTTTTATGAAAAAGAAACCTTACTTTCAACAACTTTCAAACAAACAAATAAAAAATCCACTTTATGAAGCTGCAATAAGAAAGGAAAATATAAAAATTATTATTTGGCTGAATTGAAACTGGAATGAAAAATCTCTTATTTTCCAATTTGTAAATATCTTTCGTTTTGCAAATTATCTTCAAATTAATTGAATAGTTTATGCTCTAATATTAACATAATGTCCTGTGGTTATGCAGCCAAATCTGTCCTTAAATAATGGATAGATTTTAAATTGGAGCCTGAGCCAACACAAATTTCAGCAGATGGAGAATCCTTGTGTTAATCACCGAAGCACTTAACAAGAATGAAATCAATGTCTGAGCACTTATCCTTTAGGAATTTATGTAACTTTTACACTTGATGATGCACCCAAATGGCACAATCCAAGACTATAAGTTCATATTTTTAGGTAAATTAGAGATGAGTGAACATGAAAAACCTCACACAGTAATAGTTCAACTGGTAGGATCTAATATTGCAAAGAGCACAGTGTTGAAGTACAGAAGAAATAGAACACAAAGAAACATCACACCTATTTTTCTAACTGTGACAAAAGCTAAAGTCTGAATGTTTTAGTAATAATAGCATATTGCAGCTCACATCAAAACACACAGAGAATTCCATAGAAGTTGCATAGAAACATGATAAATGTGATAATTCGTTATCAAAATGGCAGCAAAACTGTTTAAAGTTCACAAAACCAAAGCAGATTATCACAGTGGAACAAAACATATTATGGCCCAGGGCTAAAGGACAGCTGTTCTGACAGCTGGATATGTCAGAGGAAAAAGTCCTTCTAGGATGTCTAATGGAAGCCTAACGGAAGATAATAACCAACTCCTGCTAGGAACCAACTGAAAACTGGAAATCCTCCCTGACTGGAAATTCCAATCAATTTCTTAAAACTTGTTCTGAAACAAAAAGAAAACCCAAAATCTGTTATTTTCCTTTCCTCCATGGGAATTTTGAATTGTCTCTACAAAAAAATTTAAAAAAAAAAAAAAAAAAGAAAAGTTTTACTTAAGTTTTTCCTGTTTGTTCAAAAGCTGTAGCTTTTGCACCTCAGAAGGTCTCTGGTGCAACCTTCTGCTCAGAGAAGAGTCACATCTGAGCTCAGACCAGGTTGGTCAGGGCTTTTCCAGCTTGGTCTTGAAAACCTCCAGGGAGAAGTCCTTCTCTGTGCAGCCTGCCTTCCTCTCTGACTGCCCTCATGGTGATTTTCTCACCCTTATTATGTCAATTCAGGATGTCCCTTGTTTCAGTTTATGATCCTTATATCTCATCCTCCTTCCATAGGAAGAGACTGGTTCCATAGTCTAAAAAAACTGCTAATAGATGCTGGAAAACGGTTTAACGTCCCCTTCAGCCTTCTCTAGTTTCCAAGAGTTCTCATGTTCACTATCTCTCCTACCAGATATTTGAAATCAACTATCTAATAGAGAAGATGTTCGATTAATTCCATCAGCATCATAATGAAGCATCTGCTTTCATAAATTCTTCAGATATTACTAGATTGCTTTTCCTGTAAAATATTACAAATAAAGAAAAGCAAACAAGCTTATCTTTAAGCTGGTTTTTATGACTGAACTTGTAAAATGTGATGAGCCAATGAAGGAGAAGGAAATATCTGTGTGTTTGTTTCATTGACATAAGCACTGTTTTCTCTTAGGTTTTTAAGCTATTTTTAGAATGAGAATATATTTATCTATTTGTCACTTCTACTATTTCCTTCCACTAAATACAGAGCCCAGGGATGAAATCCTGGTCCTTTAGATGCCAGCAGGAATTCTGTTATTGACAAAGGGAAATCTCACATCTGACTCCACAAATATTATATATATTTTTTAAATATTGTCTACTTTTGTGCTCTCATTTCCGTTTCCATATCAGAATGGACTTTTTCCTATTTTATTTGAAATACCAACAGTAAAATCTGCATTTGAAATACCTTACTTGAAAAAAATTCTAGGTGGATAGAGTTTTGGTTTGTAACATTATGGATTTGGACAATTGGGGTAACTTTTCATTAGCATTTGCTTGAGCTTCCCTATTTTTTTCCAGACAAGGCATTACCAAGAATTCAGTTCTGTATGTCTGAAAGAGCTGCAAAGCTGATATACCAATATCACCTTTACTGGCAGGAATTCTGGGGAATGGTGTTTCTGAATGAGAAAAGAAGCACTGGTTTTGAAACCACATATGTGTGTTTGCATGTTTGCACAATTTTTATTCTAAGCCATATGTATTAAAATATGAAAATTTGGTGAAAGAAAACCTAAATGCGTATTTTAAGTACCAGACTGCATGATGCTTAATATAATGGAAGATACAATATACTACCATATCACCAAATAATCTTTCCAGATAAGCAAAGTACTACTTACAAGAAAATCGCCATTTCATTCACCAAGATTCTTTTTTGAAAGTCTTATCTCCTTAGCTAGTTTTATTCTGTTAAATTTTTCCTGGTCTTGTTAATTTTTCTTTTAAATAAAGCTGAATGTTTATCAAGAATATATTTCCTAGGCATCTGCCACATTACAAAGCTGATACTGAATCTTTCTTGCTATTTGCTGTGCAGTCATTCCTCTTCTCATTATTGCACTGCTAGCCTATCTGACTTGTTTATTGTCCATTCAAGTAATTTATAAAGATAAGAAATTGCAAAAGTCATTTGGAAGCCTGCAGACATCCCACATGGCAAAGTTTCAAATGGATGTGGTCTTTTTCCTGTCAAATAAACTCTTGTTATATATTCACTATTTCTTTTGCAATCCTTGATTTTATTTAGCCCCTCATTTATGGATGAGTCAATGTGGAGATCTTCCTCAATCAGCCAGTTATTCCATCATTGCCGATGTCCTGCTCTTCAAATAAGCATTTTCAGGAGGAAAAAAATAAATGGAAAAAAGTACATCAGATGATGAAAAAGAGACAACAAATGGATAAAGTTTAAAATGTGATTAAGAAAAGCCCAGTCTGTGACAAAAGTTAATTTCATATGTGAAGGATAATTTCAGTAGATGACCTAAAACCAAATGAGACAAATTTAATATAATGAATCTCAGCATAAATCATGCCAGATCAAAGTTTATAAATGCCTCTGGGAAATATGTGTGCTCTCCTTCTATTTCCCATCAGGCTTTACTGTTATGAAATCCCCAATGAAAGTGTTGTTTCTAAATTCAAGACAAGAAAGAAAGACTAAGTTTGAGCAGGCTCCTTAAAGATGAGATGAAATACCTTGGCAAATTGGTAGTCCAACAGATACCTTTGCTGCCTTTAATCTAAGCAAATAGCAGGCCATAGCAAAGCAATAATGAGTAAGTGCTGCTCTGCTGGTTAGAAGCCAAGTTGGAGTTTAATATTTAATCATAGAATAATTAGGGTTGGAAAGGACCTTAAGATCATTTAATCAAGCCGTAAGAAAGTAAAAAGACATAAAGAAAGCCACCAATAGCTCTTGCTGTCACACTTGTACAGATAGACTGAGTGTGCCTTCAGCAAGTTTGCCGATGACACCAAGCTGTGTGGTTTGGTTGATATACTGGAGGGAAGGAATGCCATCACCTACAGGTTGGGCAGAGAAGAGATTGAGAGCAGCCCTGCAGAGAAGGGCTTGGGGGTGTTGGTCGATGAGAAAATGGACATGAGCCAGCTTCAGTGTGCACTTGCAGCCCAGAAAGCCAACCGTATCCTGGGCTGCATCAAAAGCAGCGTGATCAGCAGGTCAAGGGAGGTGATCCTGCCCCTCTACTCTGCTGTCTTGAGACCTCACTTGGAATATTGTGTGCAACAACAGAAAAGGACATGGAACTGTTGGAACAAGTCCAGAGGAGGGCCACGAGGATGATCAGGGGACTGGAGCACCTCCTGTA